>CM035430.1:90748227-90914818 GCA_020310875.1 Ceratopteris richardii
ATATTATATAAGTCTAACTTTACTGATAGAAATGAAATATAAGCATGTAGTTCACATAATAGTACGCCTATTTCTTGTTCTTGATGTGACAGCATGGTAAAAGATACTTTGCAAACAAAATTAAAGAAAATATTCCTACTATTTTGCAAATAGAAATAAAGAAAATTTTCCTACTACTTTGCAAACAGAAATATAGAAAATATTCCTACTACTTTGCAAACAGAAATATAGAAAATATTCCTACTACTTTGCAAACAGAAATAAAGAAATTTTCCTACTACTTTGCAAACAAAAATATGGAAAATATACCTGATCAACCTCGATGAAGAGGCTCTTTGTGAATGTGCTTAGTGCAAAGTCTTTACATTAAGATTGACCAAAGTAATCTAATACATCAATTCTAAGTATGCATGTGCAATCGTTGCTTTCACAAAAGTTGAGGGACAAAGGTAGTGTGACAAGGATTCTTCTACTTCTAACTCTCCATGGAGGCGCTTAGCTCACAATGACCAGCCCTCAATAGCCAGGAGATCACAAGGTTTAAGAGTCAACTTCAGCTACCAAGGATGTCGACGCTTCTGCTTCAATCACCAAATTTCCTATATGCATATGTAGAATAGAAATTAAAATATACCTTTATACCTAAGGTATGGTGCCGAACCTTCACGTCGGGTTCACCAAATGTCGAAAAGTTGCGGACACATGGCTGGTGGATCAAGTCAACCACTAAATCCTTTGGCACACGCAGGGTGATTGTGACAATCTCAGGTGAATCAGGTATGTTTTTCTTTTCAACAAGGGTAAATGAAATTCAAAATAACTGAAAAATCTAAGAAATATCTAATAGGTAAGCTTATCACTCTATACTTCTAAGGACCGTATGGTTGAGCTTCCCTATACCTATCAATAGCTTCTTGAGGAGAAGGTAAAATAAAGTTTTCTTCAGTTATGTTTTTTCATAATTTCATCTTCTTGGTTTTCAATATGTTGAGGTTGCATACGTCTAATTAGAGGTGGTGGAAATGAATCTGCACTATCATGAGGTTCGGGAGATGCAATAGAAAATAACATTAAAAACCTAGTAAGACAATGATCATAAGATTCGAAGATTAAAGATTCGTGTGTAATAATGTCTTTAACTTCTTCTACTTCGACTTCTATAGTTGCATTACTTTGAAATTCAACTGAATGGTCTGTACACATCGACAATGAAGATTTCTAAATGATACAATTTAGCTAAAATGGTGATAAATTCTAGTGATTCCTATACAAAATAGCTTGATCTAAGATATTCTTCAATGGTTTGTTTCAAGATTGATGGATCTCTAGATTGTTGAATTCTTCACTCTTTTGCAATGCTCTTCGGACACTTCTTCTTTTAATTTCTGCAACAAACATTCAAAAAATATAAATATATCTTAAAAACATAATTCTCATAACATTCTCATTCTTACTTAATATACATGCACATGTTCATGCATACATCAAAGCATTCACATGCACTCTAATGCATACATTCACATTCATGCTATTATGTTCATTTACATATATTCCTCATGCATACTAATGCACTGTACATGCATACTAATGCACTGTACATAATATCTCTCATGCATACACATGTACTTAATATACTTATGGATTCATTACATAATATATGCATCACATACCATACATTTATATGCATTTATTTACTTATGCATTCACATGCATACATATACTTATGCACACATATGCACTCATGCACACACATGCACTCATGCACACACATACATGCTCATGCATATACATCCATACCTTCACTTTTAATGATTATACTAAAGGCACATTCCTATGCTATCACCTAAGTATCCCTACTACCTCATAAACTCATGCCATAGCCACATGCATTATATGAATATGTACACATAAATAAATATTGATGTATATATTTTACTATATATATATTAAAAAAGAATGTATAACTATAATAGTTTAATCCTCAAAGAAGCTTAAGATTAAACTAACTAATTAATTACTAAAATTATATAATTAAACTATATTACAAAAAAAAAACTCGAATCTCTCTCCTCTCTCTTTTTAAGGATCTCTTTCTTCATCTAACTCTCTTGCTCTGTCTTTCTACCTTTCTCTCATTCTTTCTCTCTTTCTCTCAGGATGCTCTGAAGTGTGAGAATCACAAATTTTCACTAAAATGTCTCTCTGTGCTTCACAAAAAAACATGTGATCTTTCGGTATTTTCTTATCTGAACATTCACCTAGCGCATGATTGAGATCTTGCATCGTTATTGTCTCTTCCACCAGATCATCAATTCTAATCATACTTATTGCATGGAGTGATCTGCCAAAGTGCTAAGTTACGAGGATGTGCATTCACATCCTAAAACGTCGACTCAATTTCTTGACTCTTCTAAACACCAAAACTGATTCTGAAGCCTCTTCCTTATCCAAATCAAATGAATTGCGTTCCTATGAAGCAAGAGAAAGATTATTATATAGCAAAAACATCATCTTGCATTATACTTCATAATTAAGAGGACATAAATTTTTTTCTTTTACACAAATATTGAACCCTCGATTAAAATGGCACAATATGAGCTTTAACACAGCCATGCTGGCATGAATCGTGTGATGGGCTAATAGGAATACAGGGAATCGACAAATAGCCCTCCACCAGCACGCATTCACGTGGAAAAATGCAAGTTAGTAAGCTGCGAAATAGGAAGCCTAATCAAAATGTACGTCTACAACCGCTATTTCTCTCTCTACCAGTAGTTGTCGCCAGACTCGCCAACACTCTCTAACTTCTCCTATTGCGTGCGCGAACACCGTTAGGAGTGTGGGAAAAAAGGACAATCTAAAAAAGACTTTCTCTGCCTGTAGTTATACTAGAATCGCTTTCACTCTCTCTATCTTTGCGTTAACTTCGCCGACCTGTTCGATTCTTCTGAGACTTTAACCTCCCTCTCTCTCTTCCTGATGCACCACCGCTTGTAGCGCATCAGACATCCAGCCGCCAAACTTTCACTTTCTTTAATCGTGCGATGCCTGCAGCTAGAAGCTGATGCCAAATTTGCCAAAAATAAAACAAAATTTGGCCTCCCCAATCAATCAGAACAGCAGTCAACTACATGTGCAATTAAATCATCATCAATCAACAAACTCAGCAGAGATTATGAAGCGGCTGATTAGATGACTGCTCTGAATTGCTGAAGATGATCAAACTATGGTTGGAGTTTGCTTAATGTGCAACGGTATTTGTGTCGATTGTCATAGTAATAAAATTATCAACGATAGATCAAATATCAATCATCAGAAGCAAGCTTCAAAATTAGTCGAATATGGTTGTCAACAACACATCAAAACGCTTATGAAAAGAGCATTGTCACAATAGTTCTATGCACGCCATTCTCTCTCTCTCTCTTCATACCCCCGTCTCTCTGCTTGCATACACACAAGCTAAGGGAAGAAATTAGATCTCTCTCCTATGCATACATAAGGAGCAAGAAGAGGAAAGAAAGTAGTACCTGCAAGAAACATTAGGAAATACTAGAGCATAGCACACATATATATATTTTCGGAAGTCAAATTTTTACCACTCTTTTTGAACTTGCTTTAATTTCTAATCCACACTTTTGCCCATTAACTTTCACCACACTTTTGTAACTACTTTAACCACACTTCATCTTCACTAATTCTCACCATTCTTTTCTTTTAATCAACTTTTAAGTGCATATCTTTTATGATCCACTCTTTACACACTTTAACTCCACATCTTATATAAACCATTCTTTAAATTCATACACACACACATCACTAATTATTTATCCATTTAATTTATCATTTTAATTTAATTATCCTACTTTTTCATAATTAAATAATTCATTTAATTCAAGCTTAGTTTAAAGTTTTAATTAATTAAATACCTTAGTATTTATATTCACACACATGATAAAATAACTAATTAAATCATATTTTAATTTTTAAGAAATCAATGTTCAAGTTATATATTAATCTAATTAAATGTCAGTTGTTTTAACCTTTAAAACTCACTAAAACCCTTGAAAAACTTTTGAAACCCATCATAAATCCATTGAAACCCTTTGGAAACCTAGCTTTAACCCTAACATTATCCAAGAATTAATGTTCTTAATTTAGATGGACATAATTAAATGTAAATCTAGGGTCTTAAACCCATGTTCGAATGTTTAAATGACTCAAACACACATTAAATGAGCAGTTTAGGGTAACCCTAATATGACCATATGTTTTTTTCATCAATTTGTACCTGCAAACACTTACAAAGAGATCAGTTCCAAACAAAACATTTAATCAATATTGTAATAAAGGGTTTAGAGTTAACCAGTAAACATGTTTTAATTTTTTTGGATGTCAACTGGAAGGTGGAAAACTTCCGACACCGTGAAGTGAGGTAACTCTTGCAAGGAGTTAGATTGTAGCATCCCTTATATTGTCCATAAAGTTGATCACTCGGACATACAAAAGACATAAGCCAACATAAATCTCATTCTCAAAAGAACAAATCAGACAAAGTATTTCAATCAAACAAATATATACATTAATAGAGAGAAATCTTATCTGTGATCTTAAAATGTTAGATTCCAATTAGATCAATAGCTTTTGGAGCCATCTTCATAGAATCAAATGTTGCAATATATCATCAATAGCTTCAAAATGAAATCTGATCTTTCTTGATACAATAGCTTCTTGACAAAGTCTCGACCTCCCGACCCCCGAGCTTATCACAATCACATTCACACTCTCAATCACACTCTCACTCACACTGTCAATCACACTCTCAATCTCTGTCTCAATCTCATGGATCGTTCTTCTTAATATTGCATGATGAAAGAGAATTTCTGCAAGGAATATCTTCTCAATCTCAATATCTTCATCTTCATCATCAATGCCCATTCTTCCATGTGCATTCATTATCACTATCATGGTCCTGTAAAACATCATAACTCGGCAAAACCATTAACATCATTAGTATTAGAAAAAGAAAAACAGCATTCCAAATAATAAAATGTTCGACGTGAATCAATGCGATGTTCAAAGAAGAATATCATTGCTCCTATGTATGTTAATACATGTTCAATAACATAATATGTTCTCTATAAAAACAATTGAATATCTACCAAAAAGCATATAAGAAACAATTAATCCTTCGTTCTTAACACTCATCAAGAGTCATCTCGAAAGCCAATAATTCGTATGATTCGTAAGGTAAATGTGAAAAGCTTTAATGAAGCATAAAACCATTCAATACTGCTTGACACCTCAATATGTGCAATTGTGAGCGAATCTGCGGTACAGTACATTAATTTCTACTTCTGTGGCATGCATGGAAGTATCTCCCATAAAGACAAATAGCGTTAGTAATCTTGCAGTTATCTTTAGACACTTTAAGGCATGCAAGATTCTTTCAAAAAGCGAATTTTGAGTTATTGTACATTAACTCCATTAATCAAACTCAAACACCGTATTTGTACTCCATATCCGAACACATCTAAACAACCATACAATCACATATTAAACAGTTATAGTCTCAAAGCTACACGCGGAATTCTTGATCTAATTATAAAGATGAGAGCGTATGGAACAGAAAATTATAGAATTGTGCATGGTTCACGAACATGGTGTCCGTCCTTGATGAATTAAAGCCCTTTCCATTGATTCTCAAACGTCTGTATTTAACACAACCATAAATGACATATGATCTTTTCCATCTTGTACTTCTCTACAATATTGCATATACTAGAACCTATGAAAACACTTGCATCAATTATCGCACCTCATCATACTTGTGCGTATGGACAAGAGAAAGATATGGTAAAATTCTACCTTGGCTAACTTTTCCCATACGTTCTGGTGCCTTCAATAGGCTAGCGAATGCACAGGATGCACCCACAAAAGTCCATATCACAACGTTTAGTTGTTTAATTACCTTAAACAACAAGGGACGATCCAATTTTATGAGATGCCTCTATTGTATACTCACGTAGTTACGAAGTCTATGAATTCAACATTTATTGGCGTGAAAGAAAACCATAATATGTGACATTATCTCCTTGCGCAAAGACTTGTAATTACTCAATAATAATAGGAAGGCTCAAGAGACTTATCTTTGACAGCCTGAGAGCAACAAAGTTCTGATCCTTAGATGTTCTCATATGTGCAGCGCCAGGGAAAAACTTCTCGATTTCTCCAGGCTATAACTGTCACTTCAATATGTTGCTCCATGGTATTCAGTCCTCCGTCTGCTTCTTTGCTTGTTTCCATGCCTGATCTGCACTCGTAGGTCTCCACCACGAATGGAAGATGTCGAAAACTTTTCTTTTTTTAGTTCTTTCTTGCGTTGCGGCCAGCTGTAAGTCGTTCGAACGCACTCTGCATGCCCCGTTTAGACCTCCCCTTTTTCCGTGCTTTTCTCCCTCTTAATCTACTTGATATCTGTCCTCCACGTCATTCCTCTAGCTCAATTATGTTTGTATAAATTCAAATCCAATACGCGCATGCGTTTTCTATTTTCTCCAAAGTTCAATCAATCATCATTATCTGCAAAACATCTCAACTTGGCAAGATCATGATCAGTAGTATCAACAACAAAATCATCTTGCAGATCATAAGCTTTATGTCTGTACGTAAATTGTTGTCCTTTAAAACAAAACTCACCCACATGCATTCCGTATGAAACATAACTCAAAAGAAATAACAATGCTACGAATTATTGCAATATCTGTTTCATGTCATATGTTAAATACCAATTTACGAAGATATTGACCATCCACGATTATGAAGAAAATGATGCCATGGCACGCCAATCTGTGTGAAACAGAAGGTCCACATGTTTGTGCTTTGTGTGCCATTGGAATGAAACAGTATGAATGCAATTTCACTATGGATAATAGAAAATTCATTAGATACAACTATTAAACTAAAGATTTCTTATAGCGAAGAAAAATGGTTGCGTGTGTAAAGATAAAACTAAGATCAGTCCGAAATCCAAAAGTCTATCTATCAAGGTTTCTGCATTTCAGTACGGAAACGCAAGGTAAGTTGAAGCATTGAAAGTCCAGCCTCGAAATTCTTTACTCAATTGTGTGAGATCATACGGAGCAACAACACCTATAATTTATTTTCATATACAACAAGATTCTCGAGTTCGTATGAGAAGCTATAGGCTTATCTACTGTAGGAACTAGCAAAATTCATTATTAAGGAGCTATATCTGAAAGATGAGTACTCGATGCCAATGAATGTATGTCTTATCACCCTCTGTTTTCCTCGGAAGCCCTTGAAAACTATTTGCTCATTCTACTTCAAAGCATGGATGACCGAAACCCTAAAACGCTTGAAAATTGTCATACTTGTGCCTTTGTTAATACTTAGCAAAGCCAATGAATTCCATACATGGTAATCGTGCAAGCCTATGGCCTGTCGGTTCAAAACATCCAATGGAAGAATCATAGCCGCATAACGTTCTCCTCTTGTATTCACAGAGTCTCAATGTTCCATATGTCTACACATTCGTAATAGCATGCAATCTCTTTGCTTTGTGTATACGTATAGGCATGGGTATTTATACTACCTATCTATGTCAAGATTCCAGACATACCTCCTTATATACTCTCAACAACATCTATATATATATATCTATTGTTTATCACCTCCTCTCCGCTCAGTAATACCACTGAGAGGAATTTCTGTATAAAAGCTCATTTGCGTACCTGTAGGATCATCTCCATCCCTAATGTATCTCCGATCCTGTCGTTGGGCAGAATGGAAAATCAAGAACATTTCTGGTCTAAAGCACCAAGTACTTTCTACCCATGATTCATATCCAAAATCATTGTGTTTTGACCCGGTGGTGCTCCATTTAGCAACAAAGTTTTCATTTGAACTACCCACACCATTGATGAGGTTTATTACATTGGTATCAGAGCAGAGTTGGATTATGGGACAAGATGCAGGCTTTGAAGAAGAAGATAGAAGAATAAGAGGAGCCTTCCGTAGATTGAATGCAGAATTACATAAAGAAAGATCCAACAAAAAAGAAAAGAGAGAGAGAGAGTAGATAGAGATAGAGAGTAGATAGAGATAGAGAGTTAAGAGATGATAGTAGACTTAAGTTCATGACTATGCAAGATACTCTCATGCAGTATAAGAACCCAAATATATAATTCAAACCAAGATAGCACCCTTGATAGAAGATCAACTTTCTTAGATCTTATTTTCTGTTCAGTGTTCCATACTTTGACATGACTTTTGATTTAATAGTGTTTGTATATCATATGTTGCAGCTATTGTTTTGTCTTGTGGTTATGTTATGGTAGTCAATGTTAAAAGAAAGTGCACGTTGCTCTTGACTTTTAGTTTTAAAGAAAAGTGAGCTAGCGGACGAACTTATGTCAAACAACATAAAAGCTAACTATCATAATCTTTATGGATGGTTTGTTCAGCGATATAGATATTTGACATGCTCATTTACAGAAGTGATCACCAATACCGACACTCGACCTTAGGTGAATCTTCTATTTCATTGAAGTGGTATCAGAACGGAATTAATCCAGAGAAGATCATGGAAATTTAATTCACTAAATTTAAAAGTGAGCGAACAAGCAACAAGATAATACGACAACCAAGACCGATATCAATCCAAAGACTACTAATGAAGCAAGTGAATCTGCATTTAAGCAAGTGGTATCAGAGCTGAATGGATCCTCGGCAATGGTGGAAGATTGGTATTCTCAAAAATAAGGATGATCATGCGATCATTCACATATTCCGAAAGCGATCAATAATCCAATTGAATAAGGCTTCAGATATGTTTTCTCTTGACTTTCTGTTAATTTCTATATGTGTGAGAGAACTATGTACCAATTTGTAGTTTTTTGTGCGTCTCTAAGTACGGGTTTGATAAATTAGTTTCCATGGTGGCCAGAGTCCGTTCCTATATTTATGAATAGGTTGCCATAGGTATAAAAGAACATGTATGCAGATAACAAATTGGCACTTTGCATGGACATCCATCAAAATAATAAATGAAAACTTTCATATTATATCATTGTGTTCCCGAAGACATAGGGGGTATGTTTGGTTTTGTAAGCATGATTTGCAACTATGTGCATGGGGGCTATAAGTCTGTGCACGAAGAGCATGTTTTAGATCCGAAAACAATGGTATATATGTGTGTATCACAGGAAAAGCATAGTGAGAAACACTATCCTGTAAGATCTATAGAGGTTTTCTGTACACTACAGAGATATAGCTTTTCTGTACATTAGAGACACAGAGAGAGAGAGAGTAGATAGAGATAGAGAGTTAAGAGATGATAGTAGACTTAAGTTCATGACTATGCAAGATACTCTCATGCAGTATAAAAACCCAAATATATAATTCAAACCAAGGTAGCACCCTTGATAGAAGATCAACTTTCTTAGATCTTATTTTCTGTTCAGTGTTACATACTTTGACATGACTTTTGATTTAGTAGTGTTTGTATATCATATGTTTGCAGCTATTGTTTGTCTTGTGGTTATGTTATGGTAGTCATGTTAAAAGAAAGTGCACGTTGCTCTTGACTTTTAGTTTAAAGCAAAGTGAGCTAGCGGTACGAACTTATGTCAAACAACATAAAAGCTAACTATCATAATCTTTATGGATGGTTTGTTCAGCGATATAGATTTTTGACATGCTCATTTAAAGAAGTGATCACCAATATCGACACTCGACCTTAGGTGAATCTTCTATTTCATTGAAGTGGTATCAGAACGGAATTAATCCAGAGAAGATCATGGAAATTTAATTCACTAAATTTAAAAGTGAGCGAACAAGCAACAAGATAATACGACATAGTGGAACCAAAGGTTGCTTGGATTGTGCATACATTTGTTGTAGTTGGCTATGCACCAAGCCCAACCGTATACTCGCCTGGTCAAATACACAAGAATCTAATGCCCACATCAAGATATAGAAGAAAAGGATCGTGCGGGAATTGCCGTTTGTTATGCAAGATTAAGAAGATTGATCTATGTGATTGAGATTGAGATTGAGATTGAGATTGTGAGTGAGATTGTGATTGAGAGTGAGAGTGAGAGTGAGAGTGTGATTGAGAGTGCGAGTGAGAATGCGATTGTGATAGCTCGGGGGTGGTCGGTGAGGTCGAAGCTTCGTCAAGAAGCAATTATCCAAAGATATTGTATCAAGATGCTCGAATCTTCATTCGGAACTCATTTCTTGTATATGGATTTGGAAAACATTGGATTTATAAGATAAGTTTTCTTCATAAACTTTTGTTCTCTTTATTTTTTTGTTCAATTTTATGAGTAAGAATTATATGATCTGATGTATTCTTTTCTTTTTGAGTGATTGGAGGAATACCACTTGTAGCATCCCTTATATTGTCCATAAAGTTGATCACTCGGACATACAAAAGACATAAGCCAACATAAATCTCATTCTCAAAAGAACAAATCAGACAAAGTATTTCAATCAACAAATATATACATTAATAGAGAGAAATCTTATCTGTGATCTTAAAATGTTAGATTCCAATTAGATCAATAGCTTTTGGAGCCATCTTCATAGAATCAAATGTTGCAATATATCATCAATAGCTTCGGAATGAAATCTGATCTTTCTTGATACAATAGCTTCTTGACAAAGTCTCGACCTGAAGCATTAGAAATTTCGGTACACTAAAAATCCCATTCGCATCAATTTTAAAGAAAATACTCATCTGCAAAGAAGTTGAGTTGTTGGATCACCTGCTATATCTTCTAGAAATTCCTTGGTTCACCGATCGTTTGCATCAAACCTTCCATCTTTCCCAAGAATCGATTCTGCTCTGTTAAACACTTGCTTAAATGCAGATTCACTTGCATCATCATCCTCTTCCGGTTTACATTGCCGTCTAGCTTTACATGCATTCGATGTGCCCACACCATTGCCACCTTCATCATTGAGGTCCATGAAGCATTTGGAGTACCCCCTTTTTTTTTTGTTGGATCTTTCTTTATGTAATTCTGCATTCAATCTACGGAATGCTCCTCTTATTCTTCTATCTTCTTCTTCAAAGCCTACATCTTGTCCCATAATCCAACTCTGCTCTGATACCACTTGTGCTTATGGACAAGAGAAAGATATGGTAAAATTCTACCTTGGCTAACTTTTCCCATACGTTCTGGTGCCTTCAATAGGCTAGCGAATGCACAGGATGCACCCAGAAAAGTCCATATCACAACGTTTAGTTGTTTAATTACCTTAAACAACAAGGGACGATCCAATTTTATGAGATGCCTCTATTGTATACTCACGTGGCTACGAACTCTATGAATTCAACATTTATTGGCGTGAAAGAAAACCATAATATGTGACATTATCTCCTTGCGCAAAGACCTGTAATTACTCAATAATAGGAAGGCTCAAGAGACTTATCTTTGACAGCCTGAGAGCAACAAAGTTCTGATCCTTAGATGTTCTCATCCTTGTGCAGCGCCAGGGAAAAACTTCTCGATTTCTCCAGGCTATAACTGTCACTTCAATATGTTGCTCCATGGTATTCAGTCCTCCGTCTGCTTCTTTGCTTGTTTCTCCATGCCTGATCTGCACTCGTAGGTCTCCACCATTTTTCTCTTTTTTTTAAGTTCTTTCTTGCGTTGCGGCCAGCTCTAAGTCGTTCGAATGCACTCTACATGTCCCCGTTTAGACCTCCCCTTTTTCCTTGCTTTTCTCCCTCTTAATCTACTCGATATCTGTCTTCCACGTCATTCCTCTAGCTCAATTATGTTTCTATAGATTCAAATCCAATACGCGCATGCGTTTTCTATTTTCTGCAACTTGGCTATTCTTGGAGTTCGCACTATTATACTCATACGTTATGCCTTTCTTTTGCTTTACTTTATATTCCTTTCTTTCACATTAGACTTACGACTTCACATGGATAAATATACACACACCTCTACGCACACTCATGTACATGGCTACAACATAATTTCCAAAATATACGTGAGTGCATATATAAACTCGCCTCGCTAATTCTCCAAATTAGCTCATCCGAAATCAAATTCTCATGGCCTTACCTGTTACAGACGTGCCGAGTGGGCTTATTATGCCAACAGTATGAAAAGTTCTTAATGTCCACCAAAAATAATTCAATATTGGACGTGATCTAGATGTGTAATGCATCTCTATTCATAGTCCTTAGGAACAATGCCAAATCAAGATGTGTTCACCCTCACGAACCAAGGTCTATTACATTCTTCCCCTCTTTTAGAAAAACTCTGTCCTCAGAGTTAGAAGAACTGGTTAAGCAAAACATACTGTCATAAGTGATTAAGTAATCTGATACTATGCGTAAGAAATCATACCTTTATCATTCAACTCCACGAGAGAGAAAAAAAAAATACGATTAGGAACTTACCTTCATCAGTTGCTTTTTCAGATGTCGTAGCTTCCTTAATGATGTCTATTGCCTTCGAGTCCTCATTGATTTACGAATATCAAGGAGAACCACTTCCTCTTTGTTCCATGCATCTGGATCCTTGCCGCTCTGCCTGTCCACCATCAAAATTGTTGAATTTGGCCTTTTGAAGACTCGGTTGAGGGCAAACTCATGAGTCTCTATATCTTCATAATTGCAATTTTCTTTCTTCCTCTAGCCATGCTCTTAATCTTTGAATAATGTTGTCCCCTTGTACTATTCCTTGTTATCCGTATGCAATCTTCATCTATTAAGTACTTTACTCTAAGATGAGCTCGGTATTTCTTTTAGTAGTATTTCGCAAGAGGATCTCGCTTCCACATCAAGAGTTATATCCGTTCGATCTGAATGATATTACGCAAATCGTACATCATCAGTCAAGTATAAATGTGATCTTGATTCAGACAGCTTTAATGATGACATCCTTTCTAAGAATGCCCACGAGTATCTGGCCTACTCCTGGTGATCGCAAAATCTTTATCGCATGTCGTCGATATGAGATAAACGAAAAATTGTACGTACTTACTCTACATCATTTCCTTTCATGCCTGACGTAACTGGAAAGTCCCTTTCTTATTCCTCTATTCATAATCAATTATCACATTGACTTTATGACAGCGCACTCTTTCTGCTTGATACACAAAGTACTAATAATGCGCAGCTCCATTTGCATGATGTTATTCTGTATGGATATTTTGTATAACAACTATATCTACATTTATGATTTTCTTTTGTGTAATGATCCCTCTGTGTTTCCTATAGCGCATAAACATTCATGTCACTCTTATCGTTGTCTGTGCTTCTATCTTCTGCATATATACATATATATTTGCACGTCAATAATATGTGGAAATTAAAGTTGATTAATTCAACTACCAATGTCGTACTCATTTACGCATCTACAAACAATATGGATTATCTGTGTGATTCTTCCCCTCTTTGCATAGTGAACTGGTGTGCTTTCTTTTCACATCTTTCTTTGTGCAATTCTCGAAGAAGTTTTCTGAATAAGTTCCTCTTGCTCTTCCATCTTCTTGTTCAAAGCTTGCATCTTGTCCCGGAATCCAACTCCGCTCTGATACCACTTGTAGCGTTCCTCATCAATCCAATGGAGATGAATACTCAGACATACAAAAGACATGTGCAAAATTAGTTTCATTAACAAAGAACAAATAAATAAAGTATATATATGAATTGAGATATCTTATCTTGTGATCTTTATATGTCACATTCTAAATACATCAATAACTTCTGGATGAAGCCTCTTCGTTCTCAATACAATTTAGATTTGGAGAATAGCTTTTTGACGAAGCCTCCACCTCCCGACCACCCCCGAGCTTATCACAATTGCATTCACACTCACACTCTCAATCACATTCACACTCACAATCTCAATCTCAATCACAATCATAATCATGTGATTATACAATAATAAGTCCAATCTCATTCTCATTCTCATTCTCAATCACACTCTCACTCTCAATCACACTCTCAATCACATTCTCATGGATCATTCATCTAAACCTCCTTGAATATAGATAGACGAACCTTGCATGGTCACTTCTTTAAATCGGCATGCCCAAAAATAAATATCTTTCAACAAAACCGATCATAAAAATAGCATCACTCTCAAAGTTCTTCAATGTATATTCATCTCAACATCTAATAATATTTAGTATGTCATCATCCAATCCTTAATCGATGACGTCGTCTGCTCCTCCATGTAGATCCCACTTTCCATGACTAGCTCCAGTTGACTAAGTGATCTGATGAACATCGTTGGCCTCCTCCAATAGTGGCAAGTATATATCAACACCGTCCACTCCTCATTTCCACTCCTCTCACGCGAGAAGAAGACAAGAATGATCATATAAATAACTGCATAAGAAATCCGATGAGGAAATGGTTATGTCCTTAGGGAACCTGATAAATATAAGATAAACCTGATAGTGGCGATACCTAATATTAAAAAGAAAATATCCCAATTGAACGATGCACAACAAAAACATATATACAATGTTGTTTTGCAATAATCACCACTTTCAGTATTCGAAGTCGCAAAAGAATCTATATACAAAGTAATGGGTAGCTAATACCAAGATCATGGGAATGTATAATTTACGTGATGAAACGTAGTGAACACATGAATCCTAAGAGTGATTTGTACAAAACTTCATAATACGTGCCTCACTTATTTCAAAACGGCAGTAAAAGTGCATGCATGAAAGAGAAAGTGTGCTTATATATATATTTTGTTCCATAAGGGCGCCAACAAGAAGCTTTATGGATCACTAGCTGTATAATATCAAACGACTAATGACATTTCTAAACTACATCTAAGGAGGCATCAGAAGAACATTGAGCCAGTACTCGATGAAATAGCAATGCCCATACCTGCGATGCTCACTCCAAGGATAAAAGCAAATGTGAGTGCACACAGCAAAGGTGAATGTCCTCTTACCTGCATTTCTTTTTCCCATATACTCTAGAATTATGAGTATCTTATCTTTCCATATTAACTTTTCTTTTTCTTTTTCTTTTCTTTGCCAGCATGAGACCCTGATCTGATAAGTGAATAAAATATGAGCACCCTGTATTCCAGCTGTAAAGCATGAGCATGCTACTTATATGTATCAGCATGCCATGTCTCTCTGACTAGCGACTGTTGAAGCATCATGTTTTCTTGCAAGTCTATTTAACAAGGGTTTCTGTCGACCTTTCTCGTGCCTGTACATGGACGAGCACATGCAAACCTGTAATGAACTATTCCTTCTCATGAGCATAACGGCATAGTGGATAGAATATGTGGTTCGTGTATCTCTGAAATAGGACCGACATTATCCATACCCATCGCCAATATTCTATAGCACTTATATTTTCTTGGGATGGTCTTCAATGCTTATATGTCTTTAAGTAACAACCACATAATTATATACATTCGATCGCTCCAAGGAATCACATATATTTGAACACGTTCTAGCAATACAAGATTTAATCTATACAACGTGACATTGTATAAGTGAGAAACATAATAATTTTAACTTTATTACAATACTCTAAATAGAGGCAAACATATGCATATGCATACTATGCACCTGATATGAAACATAAATGTGTATTCTATTGATCAACAGCGAATGGTCCATGAGTTGTTAAAAGCTCTACGATGGATGTGATCCTCAATCACACCTTCGATTTCATTTTTTTTTCTTTAACATTCGTAGAACCTTCAGAGATTGTTCCTATGTTCCATGAGCAAAACTAATTTGGAATATTTGTAAATGTCCTCAAAATTTGGGAGAGCAGCACATATGGACTCTTCATGAAACACAATGCTCTATGTTATGGTACATCACTTTTGCATAAACATTTAGGATGTGTTATTAATTGATACGTCAAAGTAGAACTATCTTTATCAACGTCATATTCTTCAAATGAAGTACATCAAACACAACTCATGCACTTGAAAAAAATAATGCAAGAAACCACTTATCTTGGAAACTCCGATATTTTATGGATCATTGATCAACAGAATCTGATAAGCTTGCACACTGAAGCCTTCTGGTTGTTTTTCACCTCTTTCTTTGCATAATATCAAATAAAATTATGAATAAGTTCCTTCTGCTCATAAATCATTTGTGGTAGAACTTCATCGCTCTTCAAGATCGATTCGGCTTTGATATTTGTATAAGTCTTCAACAAGCTTTTGAATAGGCTCCTCTTTTTCTTCTATCTTCTTGTTGAGAGCTTGCATCTTGTCCTGGAATCCAACTCTGCTCTGATACCAATTGTAGCGTTCCTCCAATCACTCCAAAATGAAATCATAAATTGCTACTCATAAAATTAAATAAAATAATAAAGAAAACAAAAGCTTATGAAATAAAACTTATCTGATAAATCTCATGTTTTACAAATCCATATACAAGTAATAAGTTCTGGATGAAGCTTCAACCATCTTGATACAATAGCTTTGGAAAAAAAAAGCTTCTTGATGAAGCCTCTACCTCTCGACCACCCCCGAGCTATCACAATCGCATTCACACTCACACTCTCAATCACACTCTCACTCTCACTCTCACTCTCAATCACACTCTCAATCACAAGGTTAATTCTCAGATTTCTGTGTATTCGACCAGGCGAGTATACGGTTGGGCTTGGTGCATAGCCAACTACAACAAATATATGCACAATCCAAGCAACCTTTGGTTCCACTATGGAGCACATTTTGGAACAAACATACTCGTCCCACCTTGAAGTCTGATGAAGCCATCCAAGAGTGAGAACGGAAGCACTGTGAGAAACTGAAGCCTGAACTTTTCAAGGCACTAGCGGTGTTCCAATTAAAGTAGAAGGAGTTTCATGATATATGATTGTATTTGGAGAAGGAGATCGTAGCACGTTGATGTCCGATGGAGGATGCGACAAGGAACGTAAATCTGAGAGAAAACCTTGTTGAAGCAACACATCTACCTGTGCATAAACTAGTTCAAATGCCTTCCGCCAACAATCTGTTACTCGCACCTCTTTGCGGCATCGCTTCCTCTCACATATCATCCAGAGTTGCTTCTATTGAACTTTTTGTTCCTTTATCTTTAGCGTTCGATATTTCTTCTTCACATAGTCATTCCTTCATCAGCATCCGAAGACTCAGCATCAATTATAATCCTTCTTCATGTGCGCGATATGCTCTGGCATCTTCTATCTTCTATGTGATTCCTCAATCAATCAATCAATCAATCAAGTAATGCCCATCTCATGTCGAAGTTTGGTTACTACGAAGATCCAGCAGCGATACAGCTCCGTGAGGTGGACCAACGATCCTCCTCTGCGAGGTGGAAGGTCCTGATGAAGTCCTCGCAAAAAATAACACCACCACCACTGCAATACATCTATATAAAAACAAGCACAATGATGACATGAATTTTATAAAAACCAAGACCACGCTAATCTTCTTCGTACTGTTATAATTTTATCAGACGTCCGCGAAGGGAGTTTTGCGTTCTCGTTGTTTTTTTTATCTTTACAACTTCTCAGCCTCTCGCTATTTTTACAATGACTTTTTTTTTTTCATTACTTTACGTGTTTTGTTTTTCTTCTTTTTCATTCCTTTTCGCTTGCGCAGACATTGTTTTACCTTTGTTTTGTTTTGTATGTTTTGATTTCACATATACATCACAATATACGTTCACATGCTCACTTTCATAAAAAGAAAGTTGATCAAGCGCTCCAAGAAGAAAGCTAAGTCTGCCTCGTCAGACATTGTCACTGTAATAATAAGGAGTTTGTGCCATGTTTGCTATGAAAGAGATTTTGATCACGCAAATGCTTTCATATAAAAACATGTGTTCATACTTTTCATAATGAGTTCCTAATGTTTCAAATAGCTTCGATCCTGGTTTATGGGGTTCACAAGCTTGGATCTTCATCGTCTGAAGTCGTTCCTATAAATCACACTTCCATTTCATATTGTGTCAATCCTAGAAAGCTTCTAAAGTACCTTACAATTTTCAGAATTGGCCAATCAACCGGTACTTTCACTTTATCTTGGTTCATTACGTTCTTCCCCTCTTTGAAGAACTCTGTCCTCAGAGTTGGAGTCAGTGATTGCTATCAATAAGAGACATTAAAGAGAAAGAAATAAAAAACACGCTTTCAATATATAAAAGGAATATTTAAAGCATTCACACAGTTAATCGTTGTTGAATATGTATCTGATTAAGCTCTTTGTCATTGCCTTTTATCGAATTGTTCGTCTCCTCACCATCCATGAATACCAATAAAAACATGTGTAAGGGTAAAGTTTACATAAAAGACCAATCCCTTCAAATATAAGATAAACCTGATAGTGGCGACACCTAATATTAAAAAGAAAATATCCCAATTGAACGATGCACAACAAAAACATATATACAATGTTGTTTTGCAATAATCACCACTTTCAGTATTGGAAGTCGCAAAAGAATCTATATACAAAGTAATGGGTAGCTAATACCAAGATCATGGGAATGTATAATTTACGTGATGAAACGTAGTGAACACATGAATCCTAAGAGTGATTTATACAAAACTTCATAATGCGTGCCTCTGTTTTGATGGATTCTTTTGGTTTAATATCCATCAGATACCTAAGCAGTCGTAGTTGGACACATTGCTAGACTCACTTATTTCAAAACGGCAGTAAAAGTGCATGCATGAAAGAGAAAGTGTGCTTATATATATATATTTTGTTCCATGAAGGCGCCAACAAGAAGCTTTATGGATCACTAGCTGTATAATATCAGACGACTAATGACATTTCTAAACTACATCTAAGGAGGCATCAGAAGAACATTGAGCCAGTACTCGATGAAATAGCAATGCCCATACCTGCGATGCTCACTCCAAGGATAAAAGCAAATGTGAGTGCACACAGCAAAGGTGAATGTCCTCTTACCTGCATTTCTTTTTCCCATATACTCTAGAATTATGAGTATCTTATCTTTCCATATTAACTTTTTTTTTTTCTTTTTCTTTTCTTTGCCAGCATGAGACCCTGATCTGATAAGTGAATAAAATTTGAGCACCCTGTTTTCTAGCTGTAAAGCATGAGCATGCTACTTATATGTATCATCATGCCATGTCTCTCTGACTAGCGACTGTTGAAGCATCATGTTTTCTTGCAAAGTCTATTTAACAAGGGTTTCTGTCGACCTTTCTCGTGCCTGTACATGGACGAGCCCATGCAAACCTGTAATGAACTATTCCTTCTCATGAGGCATAACGGCATAGTGGATAGAATATGTGGTTCGTGTATCTCTGAAAATAGGACTGACATTATCCATACCCATCGCCAATATTCTATAGCACTTATATTTTCTTGGGATGGTCTTCAATGCTTATATGTCTTTAAGTAACAACCACATAATTATATACATTTCGATCGCTCCAAGGAATCACATATATTTGAACACGTTCTAGCAATACAAGATTTAATCTATACAACGTGACATTGTATAAGTGAAACATAATAATTTTAACTTTATTACAATACTCTAAATAGAGGCAAACATATGCATATGCATACTATGCACCTGATATGAAACATATATGTGTTTTCTTGATCAACAGCGAATGGTCCATGAGTTGTTAAAAGCTCTACGATGGATGTGATCGTCAATCACACCTTCGATTTTTTCTTAACATTCATAGAACCTTCAGAGATTGTTCCTATGTTCCATGAGCAAAACTAATTTGGAATATTTGTAAATGTCCTCAAAATTTGGGAGAGCAGCACATATGGACTCTTCATGAAACACAATGCTCTATGTTATGGTACATCACTTTTGCATAAACATTTAGGATGTGTTATTAATTGATACGTCAAAGTAGAACAATCTTTATCAACGTCATATTCTTCAAATGAAGTACATCAAACACAACTCATGCACTTGAAGAAAATAATGCAAGAAACCACTTATCTTGGAAACTCCGATATTTTATGGATGATTGATCAACAGAATCTTGATAAGCTTGCACACTAAAGCCTTCTGGTTGTTTTTCACCTCTTTCTTTCCATAATATCAAATAAAATTATGAATAAGTTCCTTCTGCTCATAAATCATTTGTGGTAGAACTTTCATCGCTCTTCGAGATCGATTCGGCTTTGATATTTGTATAAGTCTTCAACAAGCTTTTGAATAGGCTCCTCTTTTTCTTCTATCTTCTTGTTGAGAGCTTGCAGCTTGTCCCGGAATCCAACTCTGCTCTGATACCACTTGTAGCGTTCCTCCAATCACTCCAAAATGAGATCATAAAATTGCTACTCATAAAAATAAATAAAATAATAAAGAAAACAAAGCTTATGAAATAAAACTTATCTGATAAATCTCATGTTTTACAAATCCATATACAAGTAATAAGTTCCGGATGAAGCTTCAACCATCTTCATACAATAGCTTTGGAAAAAAAAGCTTCTTGATGAAGCCTCTACCTCCCGACCACCCCCGAGCTATCACAATCGCATTCACACTCGCACTCTCAATCACACTCTCACTCTCACTCTCATTCTCAATCACACTCTCAATCACAAGGTAATTCTCAGATTTTTGTGTATTCGACCAGGCGAGTATACGGTTGGGCTTGGTGCATAGCCAACTACAACAAATGCATGCACAATCCAAGCAACATTTGGTTCTAGTATGAAGCACATTTTGGAACAAACATACTCGTCCCACCTCGAAGTCTCATGAAACCATCCAAGAGTGAGAACGGAAGCACTGTGAGAAACTCAAGCGTGAACTTTTGAAGGCACTAGCGGTGTTCCAATTAAAGTAGAAGGAGTTTCATGATATATGATTGTATATGGAGAAGGAGATCGTAGCATCTTGATATCCGATCGAGGATGCGACAAGGAACGTAAATATGAGAGAAAACCTTGTTGAAGCAACACATCTACCTGTGCATAATCTAGTTCAAATGCCTTCCGCCAACAATCTGTTACTCGCACCTCTTTGCGACATCGCTTCCTCTCACATAGCATCCACAGTTGCTTCTATTGAACTTTTTGTTCCTTTGTCCTTAGCGTTCGATATTTCTTCTTCACATAGTCATTCCTTCATCAGCATCCGAAGACTCAGCATCAATTATAATCCTTCTTCATGTGCGATATGCTCTGGCATCTTCTATCTTCTATGTGATTCCTCAATCAATCAAGTAATGCCCATCTCATGTCGAAGTTTGGTTACTACGAAGATCGAGCAGCGATACAGCTCCGTGAGGTGGACCAACGATCCTCCTCTGCGAGGTGGAAGGTCCTGATGAAGTTCTCGCCAAAAATAACACCACCACCACTGCAATACATCTATATAAAAACAAGCACAATGATGACATGAATTTTATAAAAACCAAGACCACGCTAATCTTCTTCGTACTGTTCTAATTTTATCAGACGTCCGCGAAGGGAGTTTTGCGTCTCGTTGTTTTTTTATCTTTACAACTTCTCAGCCTCTCGCTATTTTTACAATGACTTTTTTTTCTTTTCATTACTTTACGTGTTTTGTTTTCTTCTTTTTCATTCCTTTTCGCTTGCGCAGACATTGTTTTACCTTTGTTTTGTTTTGTATGTTTTGATTTCACATATACATCACAATATACGTTCACATGCTCACTTTTATAAAAAGAAAGTTGATCAAGCGCTCCAAGAAGAAAGCTAAGTCTGCCTCGTCAGACATTGTCACAGTAATAATAAGGAGTTGTGGCATGTTTGCTATGAAAGAGATTTTGATCACGCAAATGCTTTCATATAAAAACATGTGTTCATACTTTTCATAATGAGTTCCTAATGTTTCAAATAGCTTCGATTCTGGTTTATGGGGCTCACAAGCTTGGATCTTCATCGTCTGAAGTCGTTCCTATAAATCACACTTCCATTTCATATTGTGTCAATCCTAGAAAGCTTCTAAAGTACCTTACAATATTCAGAATTGGCCAATCAACCGGTACTTTCACTTTATCTTGGTTCATTACATTCTTCCCCTCTTTGAAGAACTCTGTCCTCAGAGTTGGAGTCAGTGATTGCTATCAATTAAGAGACATTAAAGAGAAAGAAATAAAAACATCATTCAATATATCAAAGGAATATCTAAAGCATTCACACAGTTAATCGTTGTTGAATATGTATCTGATTAAGCTCTTTGTCATTGCCTTTTATCGAATTGTTCGTCTCCTCACCATCCATGAATACCAATAAAAACATGTGTAAGCGTAAACTTTACATAAAAGACCAATCCCTTCAAATATAAGATAAACCTGATAGTGGCGATACCTAATCTTAAAAAAGAAAATATCCCAATTGAACGATGCACAACAAAAACATATATACACTGTTGTTTTGCAATAATCACCACTTTCAGTATTGGAAGTCGCAAAAGAATCTATATACAAAGTAATGGGTAGCTAATACCAAGATCATGGGAATGTATAATTTACGTGATGAAACGTAGTGAAAACATGAATCCTAAGAGTGATTTGTACAAAACTTCATAATGCGTGCCTCTGTTTTGATGGATTCTTTTTGTTTAATATCCATCAGATACCTAAGCAGTCGTAGTTGGACACATTGCTAGACTCACTTATTTCAAAACGGCAGTAAAAGTGCATGCATGAAAGATAAAGTGTGCTTATATATATATTTTGTTCCATAAGGGCGGCAACAAGAAGCTTTATGGATCACTAGCTGTATAATATCAAACGACTAATGACATTTCTAAACTACATCTAAGGAGGCATCAGAAGAACATTGAGCCAGTACTCGATGAAATAGCAATGCCCATACCTGCGATGCTCACTCCAAGGATAAAAGCAAATGTGAGTGCACACAGCAAAGGTGAATGTCCTCTTACCTGCATTTCTTTTTCCCATATACTATAGAATTATGAGTATCTTATCTTTCCATATTAACTTTTTTTTTTTTTTTCTTTTCTTTGCCAGCATGAGACCCTGATCTGATAAGTGAATAAAATTTGAGCACCCTGTTTTCCAGCTGTAAAGCATGAGCATGCTAGTTATATGTATCAGCATGCCATGTCTCTCTGACTAGCAACTGTTGAAACATCATGTTTTCTTGCAAAGTCTATTTAACAAGGGTTTCTGTCGACCTTTCTCGTGCCCGTACATGGACGAGCACATGCAAACCTGTAATGAACTATTCGTTCTCATGAGGCATAACGGCATAGTGGATAGTATATGTGGTTCGTGTATCTCTGAAATAGGACTGACATTATCCATACCCATCGCCAATATTCTATAGCACTTATATTTTCTTGGGATGGTCTTCAATGCTTATATGTCTTTAAGTAACAACCACATAATTATATACATTTCGCTCGCGCCAAGGAATCACATATATTTGAACACGTTCTAGCAATACAAGATTTAATCTATACAACGTCACATTGTATAAGTGAGAAACAAAATTAATTTTTACTTTATTACAATACTTTAAATAGAGGCAAACATATGCATATGCATACTATGCACCTGACATGAAACATATATGTGTATTCTATTGATCAACAGCGAATGGTCCATGAGTTGTTAAAAGCTCTACGATGGATGTGATCGTCAATCACACCTTCGATTTCATTTTTTTTTCTTTAACATTCGTAGAACCTTCAGAGATTGTTCCTATGTTCCAAGAGCAAAACTAATTTGGAATATTTGTAAGTGTCCTCAGAATTTGGGAGAGCAGCACATATGGACTCTTCATGAAACACAATGCTCTATGTTATGGTACATCACTTTTGCATAAACATTTAGGATGTGTTATTAATAGATACGTCAAAGTAGAACTATCTTTATCAACGTCATTTTCTTCAAATGAAGTACATCAAACACAACTCATGCACTTGAAGCAAATAATGCAAGAAACCACTTATCTTGGAAACTCCGATATTTTATGGATGATTGATCAACAGAATCTTGATAAGCTTGCACACTGAAGCCTTCTGGTTGTTTTTCACCTCTTTCTTTCCATAATCTCAAATAAAATTATGAATAAGTTCCTTTTACTCATAAATCATTTGTGGTAGAACTTTCATTGCTCTTCAAGATCGATTCGGCTTTGATATTTGTATAAGTCTTCAACAAGCTTTTGAATAGGCTCCTCTTTTTCTTCTATCTTCTTGTTGAGAGCTTGCATCTTGTCCCGGAATCCAACTCTGCTTTGATACCACTTGTAGCGTTCCTCCAATCACTCCAAAATGAAATCATAAAATTGCTACTCATAAAATTAAATAAAATAATAAAGAAAACAAAAGCTTATGAAATAAAACTTATCTGATAAATCTCATGTTTTACAAATCCATATACAGGTAATAAGTTCCGGATGAAGCTTCAACCATCTTGATACAATAGCTTTGGAAAAAAAAGATTCTTGATGAAGCCTCTACCTCCTGACCACCCCCGAGCTATCACAATCGCATTCACACTCGCACTCTCAATCACACTCTCACTCTCACTCTCACTCTCAATCACACTCTCAATCACAAGGTAATTCTCAGATTTCTGTGTATTCGACCAGGCGAGTATACGGTTGGGCTTGGTGCATAGCCAACTACAACAAATGTATGCACAATCCAAGCAACCTTTGTTTCAACTATGCAGCACATTTTGGAACAAACATACTCGTCCCACCTCGAAGTCTCATGAAACCATCCAAGAGTGAGAACGGAAGCACTGTGAGAAACTCAAGCGTGAACTTTTGAAAGCACTAGCGGTGTTCCAATTAAAGTAGAAGAGCATGATATATGATTGTATTTGGAAAAGGAGATCGTAGCACGTTGATGTCCGATGGAGGATGCGACAAGGAACGTAAATCTGAGAGAAAACCTTGTTGAAGCAACACATCTACCTATGCATAATCTAGTTCAAATGCCTTCCGCCAACAATCTGTTACTCGCACCTCTTTGCGACATCGCTTCCTCTCACATATCATCCACAGTTGCTTCTATTGAACTTTTTGTTCCCTTATCTTTAGCGTTCGATATTTCTTCTTCACATAGTCATTTCTTCATCAGCATCCGAAGACTCAGCATCAATTATAATCCTTCTTCATGTGCGGGATATGCTCTGGCATCTTCTATCTTCTATGTGATTCCTCAATCAATCAAGTAATGCCCATCTCATGTCGAAGTTTGGTTACTACGAAGATCCAGCAGCGATACAGCTCCGTGAGGTGGACCAACGATCCTCCTCTGCGAGGTGGAAGGTCCTGATGAAGTCCTCGCCAAAAATAACACCACCACCACTGCAATACATCTATATAAAAACAAGCACAATGATGACATGAATTTTATAAAAACCAAGACCACGCTAATCTTCTTCGTACTGTTCTAATTTTATCAGACGTCCGCGAAGAGAGTTTTGCGTCTCGTTGTTTATTTATCTTTACAACTTCTCAGCCTCTCGCTATTTTTACAATGACTTTTTGTTCTTTTTCATTACTTTACGTGTTTTTTTTTCTTCTTTTTCATTCCTTTTCGCTTGTGCAGACATTGTTTTACCTTTGTTTTGTTTTGTATGTTTTGATTTCACATATACATCACAATATACGTTCACATGCTCACTTTTATAAAAAGAAAGTTGATCAAGCGCTCCAAGAAGAAAGCTAAGTCTGCCTCGTCAGACATTGTCACAGTAATAATAAGGAGTTGTGCCATGTTTGCTATGAAAGAGATTTTGATCACGCAAATGCTTTCATAAAAAAACATGTGTTCATACTTTTCATAATGAGTTCCTAATGTTTCAAATAGCTTCGATTCTGGTTTATGGGTTTCACAAGCTTGGATCTTCATCGTCTGAAGTCGTTCCTATAAATCACACTTCCATTTCATATAGTGTCAATCCTAGAAAGCTTCTAAAGTACCTTACAATTTTCAGAATTGGCCAATCAACCGGTACTTTCACTTTATCTTGGTTCATTACATTCTTCCCCTCTTTGAAGAACTCTGTCCTCAGAGTTGGAGTCAGTGATTGCTATCAATTAAGAGACATTAAAGAGAAAGAAATAAAAAACATGCTTTCAATATATAAAAGGAATATCTAAAGCATTCACACAGTTAATCGTTGTTGAATATGTATCTGATTAAGCTCTTTGTCATTGCCTTTTATCGAATTGTTCGTCTCCTCACCATCCATGAACACCAATAAAAACATGTGTAAGGGTAAAGTTTACATAAAAGACTAATCCCTTCAAATATAAGATAAACCTGATAGTGGCGATACCTAATATTAAAAAAGGAAATATCCCAATTGAACGATGCACAACAAAAACATATATACAATGTTGTTTTGCAATAATCACCACTTTCAGTATTGGAAGTCGCAAAAGAATCTATATACAAAGTAATGGGTAGCTAATACCAAGATCATGGGAATGTATAATTTACGTGATGAAACGTAGTGAACACATGAATCCTAAGAGTGATTTGTACAAAACTTCATAATGCGTGGCTCTGTTTTAATGGATTCTTTTGGTTTAATATCCATCAGATACCTAAGCAGTCGTAGTTGGACACATTGCTAGACTCACTTATTTCAAAACGGCAGTAAAAGTGCATGCATGAAAGATAAAGTGTGCTTATATATATATTTTGTTCCATAAGGGCGCCAACAAGAAGCTTTATGGATCACTAGCTGTATAATATCAAACGACTAATGACATTTCTAAACTACATCTAAGGAGGCATCAGAAGAACATTGAGCCAGTACTCGATGAAATAGCAATGCCCATACCTGCGATGCTCACTCCAAGGATAAAGGCAAATGTGAGTGCACACAGCAAAGGTGAATGTCCTCTTACCTGCATTTCTTTTTCCCATATACTCTAGAATTATGAGTATCTTATCTTTCCATATTAACTTTTTTTTTTCTTTTTCTTTTCTTTGCGAGCATGAGACCCTGATCTGATAAGTGAATAAAATTTGAGCACCCTGTTTTCCAGCTGTAAAGCATGAGCATGCTACTTATATGTATCAGCATGCCATGTCTCTCTGACTAGCACCTGTTGAAGCATCATGTTTTCTTGCAAAGTCTATTTAACAAGGGTTTCTGTCGACCTTTCTCGTGTCTGTACATAGACGAGCACATGCAAACCTGTAATGAACATAGACGAGCACATGCAAACCTGTAATGTACATAGACGAGCACATGCAAACCTTCTCATGAGGCATAACGGCATAGTGGATAGAATATGTGGTTCGTGTATCTCTTAAATAGGACTGACATTATCCATACCCATCGCCAATATTCTATAGCACTTATATTTTCTTGGGATGGTCTTCAATGCTTATATGTCTTTAAGTAACAACCACATAATTATATACATTTCGCTCGCTCCAAGGAATCACATATATTTGAACACGTTCTAGCAATACAAGATTTAATCTATACAACGTGACTGATTCCAAAGCCTCTTCCTTATCCAAATCAAATGAATTGCGTTCCTGTGAAGCAACAGAAACATTATTATATGGCCAAAAGATCAACTTGCATAATTCAGAGGAAGACAATTTTTTTCTTTTGCACAAATATTGAACCCTGAATTAAAATGCCACAATATGAGCTTAAACACAGCCATGCTGGCATGAATCGTGTGATGGGCTTATAGGAACAGAGGGAATCGACAAATAGCCCTCGGCCAGCTCGCATTGATGTGGAAAAATGCAGGTCAGTAAGCTGCGAAATAGGAAGCCTAATCAAAATGCATGTCTACAGCCGCCATTCCTCTCTCTACCAACAGCTGTCGCCAGACTCGCCAACACACTCTAACTTCTCCTATTGCGTGCGCGAATGCCGTCAGGAGTGTGGGGAAAAAGGACAATCTAAAAAAAACTTTCTCTGCCTGCAGCTGTACTAGAATCGCTTTCACTCTCTCAATTTTGGCCTTAACTGCGCCGGCCAGTTTGATTCTTCTGAGACTTTTACCTCCCTCTCTCTCTTCCTGATGCACCGCCGCCTGTAGCGCGTCAGACATCCAGCTGCCAAACTTTCACTTTCTTTAATCGTGCGATGCCAGCAGCCAGAAGATGACGCCAAATTTGCCAAAAATAAAACAGAATTTGGTCTCCCGGATCAATCAGAAGAGCGAGCAACTATAGGTGCAATTAAATCAATCATCAATCAACCAAATCAGCAGAGATTACGAAGCGGCTGATTAGATGACTGCTCTGAATTGCCGAAGATGGTCAGACTATGGTTGGAGTTTGCTTAATGTGCAACGGCATTCGTGTTGATTTTCAGAGTAACAAAATTATCAACGATAGATCAAATATCAATCATCAAAGCAAGCTTCAAAATTAGTCGAATATGATTGTCAACAGCACATCAAAACGCTTCTAAAAAGAGCATCGTCACAGCAATTCTGCGCACGACATTCTCTCTCTCTCTTCATACCCCCCTCTCTCTGCCTGCATACACACAAGCTAAGGGAAAAAAGTAGAACTCTCTTCTACGCATACATAAGGAGCAAGAAGAGGAAAGAAAGTAGTACCTGCAAGAAACATTAGAAAAAATTGGAGCATAGCACACATATATATATTTTCAGAAGTCAAATTCTTATCACTCTTTTTGAACTTGATTTAATTTCTCATCCATACTTTTGCCCATTAATTTTCACCACACTTTTGTAACTACTTTAACCACACAACTTTTCTACTCATCTCTTTTCATCTTCACTAATTCTCACCATTCTTTTCTTTTAACCAACTTTATTCACTTTAAGTGCATACACACACCACACACACCACTAATTATTTATCCATTTAATTTATCATTTTAATTTAATTATCCTACTTTTTCATAATTAAATAATTTATTTAATTTAAGCTTAGTTTAAATCATATTTTAATTTTCAAGAAATCAATGTTCAATTTATAGATTAATTTAATAATGTCAGTTGTTTTAATCTTTAAAACTCACTAAAACCCTTGAAAAGCTACTTGAAACCCATCATAAACCCATTGAAACCCTTTGGAAACCTAGCTTTAACCGTAACATTATCCAAGAATTAATGTTCTTAATTTAGATACACATAATTAAATGTAAACCTAGGATCTTAAACCCATGTTCGAATGTTGAAATGGCTCAAACACACATTAAATGAGCAGTTTAGGGTAAACCCTAATATGACCATTTGTTTCTTCCATCAATTTGTACATGCAAACACTTACAAAGAGATAAGTTCCAAATAAAACATTTAAACAATAGTCTAATAAAGGGTTTAACGTTAACCAATAAACATGTTTTAATTTTTGTGGAGGTCAACTGGAAGGTGGAAAACTTTTCGACATTCGCCCCCACCAAACCTGCACATCGTCCCGGTGGGCCAACCTGCAATTCAATGGAAAGCAGTATCAAATTCTTTGAAAATAAATTTTAAATTTTCAAATTTTTATTTTATCATGTATTCATACATCTTTGCGCAATTAAAAAGATTAGTACAAATCTTCTAAAAAAATAAAATAGACATAATTCATATAAATATCATGTGATATCTCTGAATCCACATTTAAAAAAGCATTTATAGGAATAAATCATAAGTATCATAGTCCTTTTGTTCATGTAACTTGGTTGAAATAAGTAACTTATCCTGCATAACAGCATATACCGAGACTCTTTTCATCAGTTAATAGAATTATATGCCTCCTACTTTTATTTCCTATGGTCTGACTCTCCATTCATTTCTTTTTTTCATATCATTGTTTTCTTGCTTTATTACTTCATCCCAACTCAGCTCTTTATTTATTTTTAACAAATCGTCCTATACCGAAATTGGGTGCGACTCCTGGACTTGTCCACTCGGCCAAGTTTCTTCTAGTTGTCTGCCAACCCGCCATAGCACACGACAAAACTACGTCAACCCTACATGAAATCGACGTCAGCTCATGGCTCTGTCCACCCGACCAGAGTGACTCCACCTGCCTATTGACCCATGCAGGTGCATGACAACATAAAGGTTAGGTCTATGATGAAACTAGCGTCAGCTCGTGACCTTGATCACCTGACCAAGGTTATTCCACCTGCCTACTAGCTCAGCATAGCGCACCAACAACAAACACACTTAAGGATTGGAGCTTCTTGTAATAACGTTTTTAATCTACACATTACTTGAGTATGTTTTTCAGTCCATAAAAATTTTCTTTTCTTCCTTAATAAATCATAAAGACAATCAGCTACATGTGCAAAATGTGTGGAATCCATATAATATGGAAGATACAAGCTCCTAAGAATCTACGAACCTCACTTACATTTTGACATATCTTTGAAATCTTACTAATGGCGTCAATTTTTTGAGGGTATGGCTTCTGTCCATAATGGCCACAAAGATGACCTACAATAAGGACCTCATTAATACCAAAAATAGATTTCTCTATGGATAAAGTTAAGCCAACTTGAATAAATCGTTGAAAGATCTTTTGGCAATCAAGGATATGAGCTTTAACAAATCTGCGATAATCATCCTTATCCAGAGTGCTATCTTTCTCTTCTTCCAAGCAACCCTTAATGGGAATGTCATCTATAAAGGGCATAGTAATGTGAGGAATGAAATCGTGCGAAACCAAATTCATTGCACTCATCATGTGCGCTACTGAATTGGTTGCACCTTGAGGTAACGTACACATCCTAACTAATCCCAAAGGTGTTTTCATGGTAGTAATGTCTCTACTTTCTAGTGCTAATTGAAATTGATCATACCCAGAGTAGAGATCGCCCTTTGAATAAATAGAATTGCCTGAAAATGCTTCCGTAAATTCATCCACAATTAGACCTGTACCCATATTTCTAATGGTCACTTTATTAAGTGGTTGAAGATCTTGGATATACCAAAGTTTTCCATTCTTCTTGGGCATAGTAAACCAACGGTTTGAATAGGGAGCTGAAGAGGATTCTAAAATATGCATATGAATTTTTTCTTTAAGTAATCTAATCCGCTCTGGAAGATGAGCTTTAGGAACCGGAATAGGGCGCAAATTCCAAGGAATATGGGGAATAGTAAAAATAATCATCGGTGAAACTATCCTAGGATCTGCACATCCTATCTCTGAAGGATCAAGAGAAAATGCTCTTCCATGTTGCTCAATAATCTTCAGAAAATACTCTTTTTCTGTTGGAAGAAGGAAACCGCTTGCATCTAACTTAATTTGTTTTAAGGATTCGTTAGTAAATACATGGCCAATATTTGTTGGATTTCTAAGGATTGGCTCATGACTTACATTCTTTATAATATCATTACTAAATTTAGGTAGTGGCTGTGCTACGGGTTTAACCTTCTTACTAACAGTTTTATATTTGGTCTCCACTAAACCATCATATTTATGATCAATGTTAGATGCATATTCTTGAATTAATGTGACACATCAAGTGAAGAGATGAGAATAAGAGAATTAGAGTTATTTTGAAAACAAATTTCTAATTCTTCTAATGTTGAGAAGCAATGTGTAGTTTCAATAACATATTCAATAGTTTCATCTATTAACATATATCCTTTGTTTTTCAGATGTTTTTCATATTTTTTTGTTAAGTTTTCTTGGAATTTGTTTAAAATGCAAAATATTTAAAGTAGCAGATGGAAAATAAACAGTCATTTTATCTGAATTATATACAAGATTTTGCAAGATTTTGAACCAAAGTCCACTATCATCTCGCTCAACAGTGGCATTTACTCGAAATACTGATGTAAATGTCTTAAAGGAGTTTTTCGTAAAGACCTACGATTATGAGGATGTTTAATACAAAGCGTCATGAATTGGACGGATTTAAGGCCATCACAAGAACGAGTTCTTGCGTAAGCACTTCCATCCTCCAGTACTTTTGTCTCCATTCTTTGTTCACAAATAAATGGCTGCCCCAAAATAATTGGGTACGAGCAGTCATGATGAACAAAGAAATTATGTTCATCTTTAACATCTCCAATAGTAATAGGAACATTTGCACAAGCTCCTAGTAAATATCCAGAAGCATTGTTGGCTGCCTTCATTTTTCATCCATGGTCCCTATCAATAGGCCATTTTCCTTCGTTATATAACTCTCTCGAGACAAAATTGATTTTTGATCCTGAATCTATTAATGCTACTTGCGGTTTATTATTATTACCTATCTTAACCATAGTTTTAGTGGTACCCCTAGCCCAATGTTTCTAAGTATAATGACTATTTGGGTCATCATTTCCTTTCTCCAAATGTCCAATTACGGGACCCAAATAATTTCTATGATCAGAAGATTCACGATACTCAGATTCATTAATTTGAACAACACTAACTTTTGGTTCATCCTGTTCTTTCCTTTCTTCCATTTCTATATCCTTCGTTCTATACTCTATAGGTTCTCTTCGTCTTTTGATAATACTCATGAAATCTTCCTTCACATCAGTTAGTGAAAATGCTAACCATTCTTCTAATGTTGTGGTTACCTCAGCTTTCACAATTTTTTCATCCATAAACTTCCGAATGTCTATTTGTTTCTCGATTTGAGAGATCAATCGGAAAGTTGGCGATTTTTTTTCGGTTTTTCTTCCTTACTAACTTCTTCACGTATGGGTTGAGTTTCATTAGGTTTATCCTGACTTCTATCTTCATTTGCTATTTTCTTTTCTAAACTTTCTACTACTTTCTTTACTTTCCCCTTAGTCTGAGGTTTCTTATCTTGTTCCTGTTGTTTAATTTCTTAACTAGGCTCCATCCTAGGTGGTTCATTAATTGACTCAGTAGGTTCACCCTCTTTTCTAGCCCTAGTTGTTCGTTTAGACTGCCCCTCTTCATCACGTTTCCTTTTCTCATCTACATTAATTTCATGAGCATAAACTGAGAACATATCTACTCGCTGATTCCAACATGTCTTTGCTCTAATATCTGAGCTTGTAGCACATAAGTTCTCAACTGATAACTTTTCCCTACTCAATATTATAAAAATGATTCCAAAAGTCACAATTAGAGTCATCACTTTCAAGCCTACAAGCATACGTATTTTGGCTTGTGGAGGCTTCAAAGAAACTCTTCATACCCCCTTTCCCATAATTTGATGCCAAAGGCCTTTTTGTTACAAAGTCATAGATCTTTCGATCAACTTCCGTGATCCAATTCCTATCCTTGGCCTCTTTGAATAAACTACATGTCCAGTGTGGGTGATCTAAATCATCACACTAGAGACATCTGCGGGCTTGGTTAAATGGTCTTCTAGCTGGCATCTGAATCCTAGGATTTTGCTCTAACCCTTTTGGTTTCTCCTGATCCCTTAATCTAATCTCTTGCATACTTTTTATAGTTGCTATTGCAGTTGCCAAAGTCTCCATATGTTTTGCAATTGAATCTACTATTGTTTTTAACATTGTAATTTCTGATTCATCCTTACTAGGATTATGAGAAGTGTGATCACTTTCTAACTTTCCTAGTGCATCTCTTTCATTTATTCTTGGGTTTTGCATTTGATTACACGCTTGTCTTTGGGCTATCCTATGGAGAACTGCTCGAACGTTATCCCAATTACCAGTTAACCCACTCGCAGTAGCTCCGTCCTCAAGCATTGATTCTAGCTCACGTCTAAGAGATGGGTCTAACATGCTTAGAAAACTTCGTAATTTATCCAGCTCTAGAGCTATTCGGTCTGCTTGAGGCATTTGGTTAAATTTCACATCAAACTGAGTTAAGCCCTGAGTTATATGTTGATCTAGTTTCGTAGTTCCTACACATCTCATCAATGTGGCTCTATTATTCTTACTGTAATCTTCATGCGAAAATTCAGTATGAAGCTGAGTTTTAAAATTCGCCCAAGTCATGTTTGGTTGAACTACTCTCAATTGGATTCTCTCTCTAGTAAAACCATGAGCAATACATATAAATGTGTCTTTTTTATGGTCTTGAGGTAACCCATATTGTTCTGTCAATTATTCATAATATTTAAGATAGGCAGTTGCATTTGTCCCATTAAATTCCCCCCTATCCGTTTTAATTGAATCTATTATCTTCCAAATATGTTGCTCTTCAAAATGGTTAGCCATATTATATAAGTCTAACTTTACTGATAGAAATGAAATATAAGCATGTAGTTCACATAATAGTACGCCTATTTCTTGTTCTTGATGCGACACCATGGTAAAAGATACTTTGCAAACAAAATTAAAGAAAATATTCCTACTATTTTGCAAATAGAAATAAAGAAAATTTTCCTACTACTTTGCAAACAGAAATATAGAAAATATTCCTACTACTTTGCAAACAGAAATATAGAAAATATTCCTACTACTTTGCAAACAGAAATAAAGAAATTTTCCTACTACTTTGCAAACAAAAATATGGAAAATATACCTGATCAACCTCGATGAAGAGGCTCTTTGTGAATGTGCTTAGTGCAAAGTCTTTACATTAAGATTGACCAAAGTAATCTAATACATCAATTCTAAGTATGCATGTGGAATCATTGCTTTCACAAAAGTTGAGGGACAAAGGTAGTGTGACAAGGATTCTTCTACTTGTAACTCTCCGTGGAGGCGCTTAGGTCACAATGACCAGCCCTCAATAGCCAGGAGATCACAAGGTTTAAGAGTCAGCTTCAGCTACCAAGGATGTCGACGCTTCTGCTTCAATCACCAAATTTCCTATATGCATATGTAGAATAGAAATTAAAATATACCTTTATACCTAAGGTATGGTGCCGAACCTTCACGTCAGATTCACCAAATGTCGAAAAGTTGCGGACACATGGCTGGTGGATCAAGTCAACCACTAAATCCTTCGGCACACGCAGGGTGCTTGTGACAATCTCAGGTCAATCAGGTATATTTTTCTTTTCAACAAGGGTAAATGAAATTCAAAATAACTGAAAAATCTAAGAAATATCTAATAGGTAAGCTTATCACTCTATACTTCTAAGGACCGTATGGTTGAGCTTCCCTATACCTATCAATAGCTTCTTGAGGAGAAGGTAAAATCAAGTTTTCTTCAGTTATGTTTTCTTTCATAATTTCATCTTCTTGGTTTTCAATATGTTGAGGTTGCATACGTCTAATTAGAGGTGGTGGAAATGAATCTGCACTATCATGAGGTTCGGGAGATGCAATAGAAAATAACATTAAAAACCTAGTAAGACAATGATCATAAGATTCGGAGATTAAAGATTCGTGTGTAATAATGTCTTTAACTTCTTCTACTTCGACTTCTATAGTTGCATTACTTTGAAATTCAACTGAATGGTGTATACACATCGACAATGAAGATTTCTAAATGATAAAATTTAGCTAAAATGGTGATAAATTCTAGTGATTCCTATACAAAATAGCTTGATCTAAGATATTCTTCAATGGTTTGTTTCAAGATTGATGGATCTCTAGATTGTTGAATTCTTCACTCTTTTGTAATGCTCTTCGGACACTTCTTCTTTTAATTTTTGCAACAAACATTCAAAAAATATAAATATATCTTAAAAACATAATTCTCATAACATTCTCATTCTTACTTAATATACATGCACATGTTCATGCATACATCAAAGCATTCACATGCACTCTAATGCATACATTCACATTCATGCTATTATGTTCATTTACATATATTTCTCATGCATACTAATGCACTTTACATGCATAACATAATATCTCTCATGCATACACATGTACTTAATATACTTATGCATTCATTACATAATATATGCATCACATACCATACATTTATATGCATTTATTTACTTATGCATTCACATGCATACATATACTTATGCACACACATGCACTCATGCACTCACATGCACTCATGCACACACATACATGCTCATGCATATACATCCATACATTCACTTTTAATGATTATACTAAAGGCACATTCCTATGCTATCACCTAAGTATCCCTACTACCTCATAAACTCATGCCATAGCTCCACATGCATTATATGCATATGTACACATAAATAAATATTGATGTATATATTTTACTATATATATTAAAAAAGAATGTATAACTATAATAGTTTAATCCTCAAAGAAGCTTAAGATTAAACTAACTAATTAATTACTAAAAATTATATAATTAAACTATATTACAAAAGAAAAACTCGAATCTCTCTCCCTCTCTCTTTTTAAGGATCTCTTTCTTCATCTAACTCTCTTGCTCTCTCTTTCTACCTTTCTCTCATTCTTTCTCTCTTTCTCTCAGGATGCTCTGAAGTGTGAGAATCACAAATTTTCACTAAAATGTCTCTTTGTGCTTCACAAAAAACATGTGATCTTTTGGCATTTTCTTATCTCAACATTCACCTAGCGCATTATTGAGATCTTGCATCGTTATTGTCTCTTCCACCAGATCATCAATTCTAATCATACTTATTGCATGGAGTGATCTGCCAAAGTGCTAAGTACGAGGATGTGCATTCACATCCTAAAACGTCGACTCAATTTCTTCTTCTAAACACCAAAACTGATTCTGAAGCCTCTTCCTTATCCAAATCAAATGAATTGCGTTCCTATGAAGCAAGAGAAAGATTATTATATAGCAAAAACATCATCTTGCATTATACTTCATAATTCAGAGGACATAAATTTTTTTCTTTTACACAAATATTGAACCCTCGATTAAAATGGCACAATATGAGCTTTAACACAGCCATGCTGGCATGAATCGTGTGATGGGCTAATAGGAATAGAGGGAATCGACAAATAGCCCTCCACCAGCACGCATTCACGTGGAAAAATGCAAGTTAGTAAGCTGCGAAATAGGAAGCCTAATCAAAATGCACGTCTACAGCCGCTATTTCTCTCTCTACCAGCAGTTGGCGCGAGACTCGCAAACACTCTCTAACTTCTCCTATTGCGTGCGCGAACACCGTCAGGAGTGTGGGAAAAAAGGACAATCTAAAAAAGACTTTCTCTGCCTGTAGTTATACTAGAATCGCTTTCACTCTCTCTATCTTTGCGTTAACTTCGCCGGCCAGTTCGATTCTTCTGAGACTTTAACCTCCCTCTCTCTCTTCCTGATGCACCACCGCTTGTAGCACATCAGACATCCAGCCGCCAAACTTTCACTTTCTTTAATCGTGCGATGCCTGCAGCTAGAAGCTGATGCCAAATTTGCCAAAAATAAAACAAAATTTGGCCTCCCCAATCAATCAGATCAGAAGTCAACTACATGTGTAATTAAATCAATCATCAATCAACAAACTCAGCAGAGATTATGAAGCGGCTGATTAGATGACTGCTCTGAATTGCTGAAGATGATCAAACTATGGTTGGAGTTTGCTTAATGTGCAACCGCATTTGTGTCGATTGTCAGAGTAATAAAATTATCAATGATAGATCAAATATCAATCATCAGAAGCAAGCTTCAAAATTAGTCGAATATGGTTGTCAACAGCACATCAAAACGCTTATGAAAAGAGCATTGTCACAATAGTTCTGTGCACGCCATTCTCTCTCTCTCTCCTATGCGTACACAAGGAGCAAGAAGAGGAAAGAAAGTAGTACCTGCAAGAAACATTAGGAAATACTAGAGCATAGCACACATATATATATTTTCGGAAGTCAAATTTTTACCACTCTTTTTGAACTTGCTTTAATTTCTCATCCAGACTATTGTCCGTTAACTTTCACCACACTTTTGTAACTACTTTAACCACACTTCATCTTCACTAATTCTCACCATTCTTTTCTTTTAACCAACTTTTAAGTGCATATCTTTTATGATCCACTCTTTACACACTTTAACTCCACATCTTATATAAACCATTCTTTAAATTCATACACACACACATCACTAATTATTTATCCATTTAATTTATCATTCTAATTTAATTATCCTACTTTTTCATAATTAAATAATTCATTTAATTCAAGCTTAGTTTAAGGTTTTAATTAATTAAATACCTTAGTATTTATATTCACACACATGATAAAAATAACTAATTAAATCATATTTTAATTTTTAAGAAATCAATGTTCAAGTTATATATTAATCTAATTAAATGTCAGTTGTTTTAACCTTTAAAACTCACTAAAACCCTTGAAAACCTACTTGAAACCCATCATAAACCCATTGAAACCCTTTGGAAACCTAGCTTTAACCCTAACATTATCCAAGAATTAATGTTCTTAATTTAGATGGACATAATTAAATGTAAATCTAGGGTCTTAAACCCATGTTCGAATGTTTAAATGGCTCAAACACACATTAAATGAGCAGTTTAGGGTAAACCCTAATATGACCATATGTTTTTTCCATCAATTTGTACCTGCAAACACTTACAAAGAGATCAGTTCCAAACAAAACATTTAATCAATAGTGTAATAAAGGGTTTAGAGTGAAACAGTAAACATGTTTTAATTTTTTTGGATGTCAACTGGAAGGTGGAAAACTTTCCGACACCGTGAAGTGAGGTAACTCTTGCAAGGAGTTAGATTGTAGCATCCCTTGTATTGTCCATAAAGTTGATCACTCGGACATACAAAAGACATAAGCCAACATAAATCTCATTCTCAAAAGAACAAATCAGACAAAGTATTTCAATCAAACAAATATATACATTAATAGAGAGAAATCTTAGCTGTGATCTTAAAATGTTAGATTCCAATTAGATCAATAGCTTTTGGAGCCATCTTCATAGAATCAAATGTTGCAATATATCATCAATAGCTTCAAAATGAAATCTGATCTTTCTTGATACAATAGCTTCTTGACAAAGTCTCGACCTCCCGACCACCCCCGAGCTTATCACAATCACATTCACACTCACACTCTCAATCACACTCTCACTCACACTCTCAATCACACTCTCAATCTCTGTCTCAATCTCATGGATCGTTCTTCTTAATATTGCATGATGAAAGAGAATTTCTGCAAGGAATATCTTCTCAATCTCAATATCTTCATCTTCATCATCAATGCCCATTCTTCCTTGTGCATTCATTATCACTATCATGGTCCTGTAAAACATCATAACTCGGCAAAACCATTAACATCATTAGTATTAGAAAAAGAAAAACAGCATTCCAAATAATAAAATGTTCGACGTGAATCAATGCGATGTTCAAAGAAGAATATCATTGCTCCTATGTATGTTAATACATGTTCAATAACATAATATGTTCTCTATAAAAACTATTGAATATCTACCAAAAAGCATATAAGAAACAATTAATCCTTCGTTCTTAACACTCATCAAGAGTCATCTCGAAAGCCAATAATTCGTATGATTCGTAAGGTAAATGTGAAAACCTTTAATGAAGCATAAAACCATTCAATACTGCTTGACACCTCAATATGTGCAATTGTGAGCGAATCTGCGGTACAGTACATTAATTTCTACTTCTGTGGCATGCATGGAAGTATCTCCCATAAAGACAAATAGCGTTAGTAATCTTGCAGTTATCTTTAGACACTTTAAGGCATGCAAGATTCTTTCAAAAAGCGAATTTTGAGTTATTGTACATCAACTCCATTAATCAAACTCAAACACCGTATTTGTACTCCATATCCGAACACATCTAAACAACCATACAATCACATATTAAGTCTCAAAGGTACACGCGGAATTCTTGATCTAATTATAAAGATGAGAGCGTATGGAACAGAAAATTATATGAATTGTGCATGGTTCACGAACATGGTGTCCGTCCTTGATGAATTAAAGCCCTTTCCATTGATTCTCAAACGTCTGTATTTAACACAACCATAAATGACATATGATCTTTTTCCATCTTGTACTTCTCTACAATATTGCATATACTAGAACCTATGAAAACACTTGCATCAATTATCGCACCTCATCATACTTGTGCGTATGGACAAGAGAAAGATATGGTAAAATTCTACCTTGGCTAACTTTTCCCATACGTTCTGGTGCCTTCAATAGGCTAGCGAATGCACAGGATGCACCCACAAAAGTCCATATCACAACGTTTAGTTGTTTAATTACCTTAAACAACAAGGGACGATCCAATTTTATGAGATGCCTCTATTGTATACTCACGTAGTTACGAAGTCTATGAATTCAACATTTATTGGCGTGAAAGAAAACCATAATATGTGACATCATCTCCTTGCGCAAAGACTTGTAATTACTCAAAAATAATAGGAAGGCTCAAGAGACTTATCTTTGACAGCCTGAGAGCAACAAAGTTCTGATCCTTAGATGTTCTCATATGTGCAGCGCCAGGGAAAAACTTCTCGATTTCTCCAGGCTATAACTGTCACTTCAATATGTTGCTCCATGGTATTCAGTCCTCCGTCTGCTTCTTTGCTTGTTCGTCCATGCCTGATCTGCACTCGTAGGTCTCCACCACGACTGGAAGATGTCGAAAACTTTTCTTTTTTTAGTTCTTTCTTGCGTTGCGGCCAGCTGTAAGTCGTTCGAACGCACTCTGCATGCCCCCGTTTAGACCTCCCCTTTTTCCGTGCTTTTCTCCCTCTTAATCTACTTGATATCTGTCCTCCACGTCATTCCTCTAGCTCAATTATGTTTCTATAGATTCAAATCCAATACGCGCATGCGTTTTCTATTTTCTCCAAAGTTCAATCAATCATCATTATCTGCAAAACATCTCAACTTGGCAAGATCATGATCAGTAGTATCAACAACAAAATCATCTTGCAGATCATAAGCTTTATGTCTGTACGTAAATTGTTGTCCTTTAAAACAAAACTCACCCACATGCATTCCGTATGAAACATAACTCAAAAGAAATAACAATGCTACGAATTATTGCAATATCTGTTTCATGTCATATGTTAAATACCAATTTACGAAGATATTGACCATCCACGATTATGAAGAAAATGATGCCATGGCACGCCAATCTGTGTGAAAGAGAAGGTCCACATGTTTGTGCTTTGTGTGCCATTGGAATGAAACAGTATGAATGCAATTTCACTATGGATAATAGAAAATTCATTAGATACAACTATTAAACTAAAGATTTCTTATAGCGAAGAAAAATGGTTGCGTGTGTAAAGATAAAACTAAGATCAGTCCGAAATCCAAAAGTCTATCTATCAAGGTTTCTGCATTTCAGTACGGAAACGCAAGGTAAGTTGAAGCATTGAAAGTCCAGCCTCGAAATTCTTTACTCAATTGTGTGAGATCATACGGAGCAACAACACCTATAATTTATTTTCATATACAACAAGATTCTCGAGTTCGTATGAGAAGCTATAGGCTTATCTACTGTAGGAACTAGCAAAATTCATTATTAAGGACCTATATCTCAAAGATGAGTACTCGATGCCAATGAATGTATGTCTTATCACCCTCTGTTTTCCTCGGAAGCCCTTGAAAACTATTTGCTCATTCTACTTCAAAGCATGGATGACCGAAACCCTAAAACGCTTGAAAATTGTCATACTTGTGCCTTTGTTAATACTTAGCAAAGCCAATGAATTCCATACATGGTAATCGTGCAAGCCAATGGCCTGTCGGTTCAAAACATCCAATGGAAGAATCATAGCCGCATAACGTTCTCCTCTTGTATTCACAGAGTCTCAATGTTCCATATGTCTACAAATTCGTACTAGCATGCAATCTCTTTGCTTTGTGTATACGTATAGGCATGGGTATTTATACTACCTATCCATGTCAAGATTCCATACATACCTCCTTATATACTCTCAACAACATCTATATATATATATCTATTGTTTATCACCTCCTCTCCGCTCAGTAATACCACAGAGAGGAATTTCTGTATAAAAGCTCATTTGCGTACCTGTAGGATCATCTCCATCCCTAATGTATCTCCGATCGTGTCGTTGGGCAGAATGGCAAATCAAGAACATTTCTGGTCTAAAGCACCAAGTACTTTCTACCCATGATTCATATCCAAAATCATTGTGTTTTGACCCGGTGGTGCTCCATTTAGCAACAAAGTTTTCATTTGAATTACCCACACCATTGATGAGGTCTATTACATTGGTATCAGAGCAGAGTTGGATTATGGGACAAGATGCAGGCTTTGAAGAAGAAGATAGAAGAATAAGAGGAGCGTTCCGTAGATTGAATGCAGAATTACATAAAGAAAGATCCAACAAAAAAGAAAAGAGAGAGAGAGAGTAGATAGAGATAGAGAGTAGATAGAGATAGAGAGTTAAGAGATGATAGTAGACTTAAGTTCATGACTATGCAAGATACTCTCATGCAGTATAAGAACCCAAATATATAATTCAAACCAAGATAGCACCCTTGATAGAAGATCAACTTTCTTAGATCTTATTTTCTGTTCAGTGTTACATACTTTGACATGACTTTTGATTTAATAGTGTTTGTATATCATATGTTGCAGCTATTGTTTTGTCTTGTGGTTATGTTATGGTAGTCAATGTTAAAAGAAAGTGCACGTTGCTCTTGACTTTTAGTTTTAAAGCAAAGTGAGCTAGCGGACGAGCTAACTATCATAATCTTTATGGATGGTTTGTTCAGCGATATAGATATTTGACATGCTCATTTACAGAAGTGATCACCAATATCGACACTCGACCTTAGGTGAATCTTGTATTTCATTGAAGTGGTATCAGAACGGAATTAATCCAGAGAAGATCATGGAAATTTAATTCACTAAATTTAAAAGTGAGCGAACAAGCAACAAGATAATACGACAACCAAGACTGATATCAATCCAAAGACTACTAATGAAGCAAGTGAATCTGCATTTAAGCAAGTGGTATCAGAGCTGAATGGATCCTCGGCAATGGTGGAAGATTGGTATTCTCAAAAAGAAGGATGATCATGCGATCATTCACATATTCCGAAAGCGATCAATCATCCAATTGAATAAGGCTTCAGATATATAAACTCGCCTCGCTAATTCTCAAATTAGCTCATCCGAAATCAAATTCTCATGGCCTTACCTATACAGACGTGCCGAGTGGGCTTATTATGCCAACAGTATGAAAAGTTCTTAATGTCCACCAAAAATAATTCCAATATTGACGTGATCTAGATGTGTAATGCATCTCTATTCATAGTCCTTAGGAACAATGCCAAATCAAGATGTGTTCACCCTCACGAACCAAGGTCTATTACATTCTTCCCCTCTTTTAGAAAAACGCTGTCCTCAGAGTTAGAAGAACTGGTTAAGCAAAACGTACTGTCATAATTGATTAAGGAATCTGATACTATGCGTAGAAATCATACCTTTATCATTCAACTCCACGAGAGAGAAAAAAAAATACGATTAGGGAACTTACCTTCATCAGTTGCTTTTTCAGATGTCGTAGCTTCCTTAATGATGTCTATTGCCTTCGAGTCCTCATTGATTTATCGAATATCAAGGAGAACCACTTCCTCTTTGATCCATGCATCTGGATCCTTGCCGCTCTGCCTTCCACCATCAAAATTGTTGGATTTGGCCTTTTGAAGACTCGGTTGAGGGCAAACTCATGAGTCTCTATATCTTCATAATTCCAATTTTCTTTCTTCCTCTAGCCATGCTCTTAATCTTTGAATAATGTTGTCCCCTTGTACTATTCCTTGTTATCCGTATACAATCTTCATCTATTAAGTACTTTACTCTAAGATGAGCTCGGGTATTTCTTTTAGTAGTATTTCGCAAGAGGATCTCGCTTCCACATCAAGAGTTATATCCGTTCGATCTCAATGATATTACGCAAATCGTACATCATCAGTCAAGTATAAATGTGATCTTGATTCAGACAGCTTTAATGATGACATCCTTTCTAAGAATGCCCACGAGTATCTGGCCTACTCCTGGTGATCTTTGAGATACCTTGGTCGTAACACCTAAGTGTTGTAGGTACAAAGAATTGGTTCCCCAATCCTGTACCACTTGCAACTGTCGCATAAAAGGTCGTCCCAAGATCATTTCATAGGCATGATTCTTGCTAAAGTCACATATAGCGAACGTATGCTTGAACTCAACACCACATGTGGTGAGAGTTATTCCTTCTAGCAAGCCTAACGGTCTTTCTATGTGACCATCGGCCATCTGCAATTTCATCCTCGTGGGCCTGAGTGCTGGCTTGCCCCAACGCTGCCATAGGGAAGTGGTAGCAATTGCAACACCTGCGCCTGAGTCTAGAATGGCCTTGGTGGTGTATCCTTGATGTGTGATCGGAAGATATGTGTTTCCCTCTTCGCCCTCACTCATGTCTCCTATCTTGTCCAATGGTATTTCTGGCACTGTTCTCTGGGATCCTACCTGGGAACGCGGTTTTGCTATCTCTGGTACTTGTTTGGCTACATGTTTCCACAGCTCTGGCCTTACTTTGAGTAGCTCTTCTAAGGTGAGGTTGCATTGTACTTTAGTGTTTTTCACTACCTCTGTGTTCCTAGGTATGACTGAGTCCTCATTTCGTACCATGACGGTGGGTGCTCTCATACAAGTAGACTTAGCTTCCCATGGGCGTGTGAAGTGGGGTAATTCTTATAGAGAGTTAGACTCAAAGTCTAATCTTTCCTGAGATTGGGTGCTCTCCTGCTCTTCATAAATGGATGGGATGTCTTGTGGGAATTGGTCATGTGCATCATCCACAAGTTCAATGGGAGGAGGGACTTCACTTTCTTTAGCCCATTTGTCTTCTTGAATCTCTCGTAAGAATTCTGGTGTGAACCGATTCATAGAAGAAGATGTGTCTGGCTCCGTAGAGTTAGGCACATAGGCTTCAGGCACATAGGCTTCCTGGGCAGGAAGACCTGTTCTTTCACTTGCCTTGTCCTTGTGTTGAGAGGCGGGTTCCTTTTCTGATTGTGCAATCAGCTTCTCTATTCTTTCTAACAGTCCATCAAAGTGCAACTGTGTCTTCGCTGAACTAGAGATGTTAAATAGGCGACTGGCCTCAAACATGGTCTGAGCCAATTCCACCATGGAAGGTGGCGGGTCAGATGGAGATGGGAATGGTGGTGGTGGGGTAGTGTGAGAGGGAGTTTGAAATGTGAGTTCAATTATCCTGGCCTTTGTTTCTCTGAGGCTTTCCTCGAGTTCACTCATCTTTTTTGCCCATTGTCTTTTCATTCTTTCACGACTATCTCTCCAAGCTCTAGTCCTCTTCTTGGTCATGCTTTCTGTTTCACTAACATCTGGGCTCTTTTCCTGACCTAAACTTTGGTTCTGCTGCAAAGCTTGGGCTCTAGTGACCACTTGTATCGGTGCAGTGGAAGTGACACTTCCTGTGGAGTCTACCACTAACCCAATAACGTTAATGGGAGTGATTTTTGGCATATTGCTAGGATTCTTTGGACAATCTCGTAAGAGATGCTCCTTTCCACATTCTTGGCAAAAGCCCTGGATCGTCACTGATTGGGGTTGTGTAGGTGGAGGTAAGGGACAATCACGAATGAGATGATCTCCCTGACATCTATAGCATGGTCCCCTAGGGAATGGGGGTCTTACCTGCCTAGGTTGAGGTCTAGGGTTGGGGTTTGCATACATGACGTTTGTGTAATCTGACTCCCAACTAGGTTCATTTGGCTCTTCACTATAGTAGGACTCACCATGTTCAGGAGACTGCATGTAGTAGGCCTGTGGGCTATCAACATGTGTAGAATCAAAGCTATGGTCACTAGGATCACTTTCTGAAATTAATGGTGTTACTGTGACTATAGCTCTATTCAGGTTCTCTTTTGCAGCTGCATATTTTACTGGGATCACATTAGTAGGAGCAGGTGGTTGTTGTGCTAGCACTGGCTGGGGTCTTAGTTGGGCCTGATATTGCGGTTGGTAGTTTTGCTGAGGCCTAGTATACTGTTGTGGTGGGTGTGGACTCTGGTATCTACCTTGTTGAGGGTATGGCTGAGGGTAGGTTTGCCTAACAGCTTGCTTATTATATGGGCAGTCTTGTGCGGTGTGATTTGTGTATCTTCGTTCTATAGTGCAATATTGGCTACTCGGATTTACTTGGGGTTGAGCCATAATGGGACACACGTTCGCCATATGGTCACCACCGCAAGTATAGCACCTCTTTACTGGGGCAAACCTTGGGATTTGTTTGCTAGAGACACCTAGTTTTTGTGCCACTTTCTCAGCGAGTTCCTCAATTGATGTGGATTGCGTGGAAGAGAGGCTAGAGGCACTATCTGAATCTTTGTAGATTTTGGAAAGCTCTAGCTCCTCCCCTAGGTTATCCTCAATGTCGATGCACATGCGTACACACTCTTCTATAGTCCTAGGGTCTTTCAAGTACACATAGGACCTCAATTTTGTACTCAGCAATCCATCAAGGAATAAAGCCACTTGCTTAGCTGGTGTGGGTAACTCAGGGACACGGCATCTTTCTAAGTATTGCCTGAATTTTCTTCCTGCAAGTCTTACGGTTTCTTGAGGGGTTTGCTTGAAGCTGTGAATCAGCGAAGAGGTATTATCTCTTATGCCACTCTTAGAGAATTCAATAATGAAAGCCTCTAGGAGTTGGTCTATACTCCTGAACTGCCTCTCGTTTAGTGGTTGGAACCATGTCAGGGCAGTGTTCCTAAGGGTTAGACCAAAGGCATTGTACTGCATGAATAGATCCTCCACTTGTTCAGCTCTCAAGACTTGCCTAAACTCAGCCACATGATCGTATGGATCTCCAGTGCCATCGAAGTAGTTCTTCATGGACCTTACTAGTTGAGTCGGTCTCAGGGTCCTCGTGTGCTCTCTTGGTCTTGGCAAAGGAAAATCATCGGCATTTCTTCGATTCCTTGGGGCTCTATGACCCTCCGGTTCTACTCTATTTGTTTCCGTCCTCGTTCGTTCTCTGCCCCCTAGGTTGGCAAAGCTTACTTCTGGCCTATCTCTACCTCTGTCTCTTTGAGTTCCATGAGCTTGGGATGTTCCAGCTCCAGCGTGACCATAGGACACGTTTGATCTGGGTTGGGGAAAAACAAGTTCACCCTTCCAAGTATAAGCATGTCTATCATGTTCTGTAACCACAAAGATCCTCTCTGAGGCGTGATCTAGGTACGTCACTCTGCCTGGGCTATCTCGATCTTTAAACTCATAGATCATGATTGTTCCTATGTCATTTGGCTGATCAGATTTATACCTCCAAAAGGCTTCGTCAATCTCTCGGTTCAGAAGCAAATCTATGCTCTTATTGTCCTGTGGAACCCACTCTGGTGTGATAATCCTAGTGAGAACAGATTTGCCTCGGGGGGTTCTAGGTTCTACACCCATGTTTCCTTGCTCCAGGTCACCTAAGTCCGCTTCTGGGATCACATTTCCGAATTCGTCTGTCCTATCTGGGTGACTGGTGACTACGTATATGGTTCCTTCTTTGTCCAGGTATGCTCCGTTTTCAAACTTGACAGCTGGGTGCTCTAGTCCTATGGATTGGTCAGGGTTTTTAATCTGGACCACTAATCTTCCTAGACCGTCCTCATAGATGCTAGCACCTAATCGGTTGGTCCTAATGTATTCCAACTGTGTCTTGTAGGGGCATTCCACCCTATACAGATATGGCACACCTGAACTTCCTATAGGTCTGTCCATCCCTTGAGACATCTCTGATTCACTAGTCTGAGAGCTAGGGTAATGCGAGTAGTGGTTCAACTGCTGGGCCCAAGACCTAGCAGTGTTGTTGACACTAGCCTCTGAAGACCTAAGGCTTTGTCTATCCCTTACTAGATGTCGTCCTCATCTAAGGTTCATAAGCCTAATTGAATAGCCCAAATTTTCCCAAGTACAACCTCGTTGCTTAGTTCTTTTGTATCAGTTACTTGATTCTTTTTTAGTTGATTACCGTGTTTATACTCTTGTCTGATATCACGTCGTCAGGTATACTTGAGTGTATTTCCGCACTTGAAGTTGATCGTTCCACGTTAAATTCTTTTCCTTTAAAGTTCTCGACCGTACAAAGATCGTGTCATTAGCTTGAGCTTCAGTATTTATGTGGTCTTCAACTTGAGAAATGCCTATCGCCGCCCTGGCTTACTCCTATCACTAGTCGTTCTTAGCCTAAGCTAGGAATTGATAGAGGGATTTGAGATTATTCCGACCTTTCTTGCTGATCCCTTGTTCTTTAGTGCTCGAGAACCTGATTCTCAAGCTTGCACGAAGCCCTTGCATGGATGCTCTTAATTGCTCTCAATAGACCTGTATCAGTCCCATGATTAGCTCAAGACTTAAATTCAAATGACACAATAGACCACTTTCATGCATGTAACTCACAGACCAAATTATCCTTTGCCTTTATGGAAATCAATCCTAAGGATCCCTCAGTTTTCCTACCTCGGGGTATGGTCAACTTCAAAATTTCCTATCTAATAATCCTGATATTAATTTTCACATAACCAATGGAAGTTTTGGTTGTACTCCCCATGAGCTTTCCAACAAAACAAGAATCACAGCAAACAAATTTTGTATGAGAAAGTTATGTCAGTTCAGGCTTCAGGGATTAAAACAGGATTCAAACAGGCTAAGAGTTCTCAGGATTTTTCTCAAAAATACATATGTAGGGACCTCACAAATCACGAATAGCTTGCTAATTATGCCCAAAATTACCCCAAAGACTTTTGAAAATTAACCCTAAAATTTTGGCCGAAAAGCCTGTCAATCGCGATCGACAGGTCTGTCAATCGCGATTGACAGAGGTGTCCGTTGGGGCCTGTCGGTCGCGATCGACACGTGAGTCGCGATTGACAGTGTCAATCGCGATCGACAGAGTCGGTCGTGAGTCCTGTCAATCGCGATCGATGGTGTCAATCGCGATCGACACTCTTTCTGGGTTTTTCGCCGTGATTTCAATCAATCGGGGATGTGTCAATCGCGATGGACATGTGGCTACACGTAAAAGTCAATCAATCGTGGAAATTCTGTCGGTCGCGATCGACAGTGTCAATCGTGACTGACAGAGGTGTCGGTCGTGGCTGTCGATCGCGATCGACGATGTCGGTCGCGATTGACAGGGTCCTACGTGGCAGTCAGTTGGTCGTGGGGTCTGTCGGTCGCGATCGACAGGTCTGTCGGTCGTGATTGACAGGGTCTGTCGATCGTGGCTGTCGATCGCGATCGATGGTGTCGGTCACGATTGACAGAGAAACACGAAAGTTTTCAAGTGTTTTTAGTGATTTGGAATGTGCTCATCATGTGGATTATGGTGGTGCACTTTGTTTTACCAAATGGGCGATTTTTCTGTCGATCGCGATCAATAGAGGCCGGTGACACAGAGACAGTTTCGTGACGTTTCGTACCTGCGCGGAGTGCTGGAGATGATGATGCTGCCAGAACCTGCAAGAAAGCTCAAAGAAACATGCAAAATCATAGCACACAATATCGCTCTCTCGCTCTCAATCACAAGTGGAATGAGGGAAATGAGGTGGAGAAGGTGATATACTCAAAAACTAAAAATTTTCGCGATGATGGAGATGGAGATCGGATATGGTGAGGTTGATGATGGTGATGATGATGAAGTAAACAAGAGAAAAATAAGGAAGAGTAAAGAATTACTACAACGCCAACGTCTCAAATCTACGTCTTACCATCACACGCTCGTCCTCAAAGCTCGATCCCCGGCGACGGCGCCAAAATTTGGTGTAGCTCAGTGATGAGTAGCACCTCCTTTAATGTTAATCCGGGAAGACGTGAGGATGGTATGATGACCTCGAGCAAGTGAAGGCACAAGTGCGTGAGTTAGAAGCACATTAAAATGCACACACATACACACACACGCGCACACACGACAAGACAAAGAGTGAGAAGTAATGGAGTTCTTAGATTACTTTCAAAGAGCTCATACAAGTTCAAAAATATTACAAGCTAACCTCAAAAATGAGCTCTCTAGCTCGATTTATAGTTTTTGACTAGGTTTTGGCCTTGTCCAGACCTAGTGTCCGACCTAGTTAAAAATTAGGTGCTCTACCCTATTTGGAGGTTCAAACGAAGTCTAAAAAATGTGAAAACTGACAGGTAGATACTTCTAAAGCTCCTCAAGCTCAAGGATTCCTTGCAAAAAATGGAGCTACAAAAATATGAAATGGTATTTACAATGGTTTTTAGTGATGAGAATCACTATTTTTGTAGGGTTTTTAATAACATTTTGACATACATTTCCTGGAGCTCCCTACTTGCTCCTTCTCCTTGTGTGTCCACCTCTTTTATATGTGTTAGTGTCCTGAAAAAATATTGGCCTACTTGCCAGATTGGCGTTGACTGATTTGTCTAATGTACTTTCTCTTCTCTCTGACTCCCTTCGTAAGCTTCCTTGCCTAGTGAGTCCTTCAGTTCCAACATTCAGCTAATTAGTCACTTTATAATGTGAATATTCTATCTCTTCACCTACTGATTAGTTGTCATGTTCATGTTGGAACGTTTCATTCATATCTGAAACGAATCTATACATAGGACTTTTATGTTCGCTTAACTCATCTCAAGTAATTTCTGCCATAGAAAATCTAGAGAAACCGAAGACATACTAAGGAGATCGAGCATATTTCAAGTGCATTATGTGATTATATATATTATTGCACAACTTGTCTTATAGTTTCTTCAAGCATATACGTTCGAAGTATTAGTTACTTCATCACCATCAGAATGTCTGCGTTCTTCTAGAAACACTGATGACATGCTTGATATGAAAATTCCTAAATAATGAATTCTATATTCACACAAAAGAATGAGATTTCTTAAGTCCATAACAACCTTGAATCTAGCTTACTTCTAAGATCATCAAATATGTTTTGATGCATAGTCATAAAGCTGTAGAGATGGATATGTAAAAGATAATGTGTGCTGCGTTTATGATGAATTAGAAATTAGAAACTGCTATAATCAAAAGTTCTATTTAAATATGATTAATGTATTTCAGGCCTAAGCATCGAAATTTCTGATGTTATTCTTATGACATTCAATTTCTTTTACTTTCCAAGATTTTGTTGAAGGACCAAATTTTGTATACTTCATATGTTGAGGTATTTTACTGAGTTCCTTGTTTTATATATTTTGTTGTTTCAGGACATTGAAGCTATGCTAGACTCATTTCATAGTTGTGAGACCGTTCAAAGGAAACTTTCAACATAGAATATGTTCCCGAAGGACTATGGAAATGAAGATGATTTAAAGTTGGAAGATTACTTAATGCTATGGATGAAGATGCGAGTATCAAGATTGCGAAGAAGATTCTTAAGAGAGTTTTCTTGAGAGCAATCATCTTATCATTGAAGACAATGTGAACCAAGAAAATTGAGATTAAATTACAAATGTGTAATCCTGTGATTGAGATTGTGATTGAGATTGTGAGTGTGAGTGTGATTGAGAGTGCGAGTGTGAATGTGATTGTGATAGCTCGGGGTGGTCAGGAGGTCGAGGCTTCGCCTAGAAGCTATTTTCAAAGCTATTGTATTGAGAAGAATGAGGCTTCATCTTGAAGTTATTGATTACGTTGATTCATGAAGATAAGTTACTATCTTGTATTTGATTTTTCAACTCAGATTCATTCATTCTTGATCATTATATTTACTGCCTTGTCTAATTTTTATGATGGAGGTTTCCTTGTATTCATGTGATTAGGAGATCGTGATTTGAGGAACGCTACAAGTGGTATCAGAGCACTAATTACAAGATTGATATTTCTAGCTAAATTATCAGAGACAGAATATGTAAAACATCATAACTCGGAAAATCCATTAACATCATTAGTATTAGAAAAAGAAAAACAGCATTCCAAATAATAAAATATTGCACGTGAATCAATGTGATGTTCAAAGAAGAATATCATTGCTCCTATGTATGTTAATACATGTTCAAGAACATAATATGTTCTCTATAAAAACTATTGAATATCTACCAAAAAGCATATAAGAAACTTCTTCTATGCCAAGAATTTACAGAAATTTATTCACTTGTGTTACATCTCTCAATCTGGGAATCAATTGCCCTCAATTTCACACTTGATCTATTGTACAAGAAGTTATGAACAAGATAATCTTCACTTAAGTACTTTAAGAAACATAGGAGAAACAATTAATCCTTCGTTCTTAACACTCATCAAGAGTCATCTCGAAAGCCAATAATTTGTATGATTCGTAAGGTAAATGTGAAAAGCTTTAATGAAGCATAAATCCATTCAATACTGCTTGACACCTCAATATGTGCAATTGTGAGCGAATCTGCGGTACAGTACATTAATTTCTACTTCTATGGCATGCATGGAAGTATTTCCCATAAAGACAAATAGCGTTAGTAATCTTGCAGTTATCTTTAGACACTTTAAGGCATGCAAGATTCTTTCAAAAAGCGAATTTTGAGTTATTGTACATTAACTCCATTAATCAAACTCAAACACCGTATTTGTACTCCATATCCGAACACATCTAAACAACCATACAATCACATATTAAACAATTATAGTCTCAAAATTACACGCGGAATTGTTGATCTAATTATAAAGATGATAGCGTATGGGACAGAAATTTATAGAATTGTGCATGGTTCACGAACATGGTGTCCATCCTTGATGAATTAAAGCCCTCTCCGTTGATTCTTGAACGTCTCTATTTTACACAACCATAAATGACATATAATCTTTTTCCATCTTGTACTTCTCTACAATATTGCATATACTAGAACCTATGAAAACACTTGCATCAATTATCGCACCTCATCATACTTGTGCGTATGGACAAGAGAAAGATATGGTAGAATTCTACCTTGGCTAACTTTTCCATACGTTCTGGTGCCTTCAATAGGCTAGCGAATGCACAGAATGCACCCACAAAAGTCCATATCACAACGTTTAGTTGTTTAATTACCTTAAACAACAAGGGACCATCCAATTTTATGAGATGCCTCTATTGTATACTCACGTAGTTACGAAGTCTATGAATTCAACATTTATTGGCGTGAAAGAAAACCATAATATGTGACATTATCTCCTTGCGCAAAGACCTGTAATTACTCAATAATAGGAAGGCTCAAGAGACTTATCTTTGACAGCCTGAGAGCAACAAAGTTCTGATCCTTAGATGTTCTCATCCTTGTGCAGCGCCAGGGAAAAACTTCTCGATTTCTCCAGGCTATAACTGTCACTTCAATATGTTGCTCCATGGTATTCAGTCCTCCGTCTGCTTCTTTGCTTGTTTCTCCATGCCTAATCTGCACTCGCAGGTCTCCACCACGAATGGAAGATGTCGAAAAATTTTTTTCTTTAGTTCTTTCTTGCGTTGCGGCCAGCTCTAAGTCGTTCGAATGCACTCTACATGCCCCCGTTTAGACCTCCCCTTTTTTCGTGCTTTTCTCCCTCTTAATCTACTTGATATATGTCCTCCACGTCATTCCTCTAGCTCAATTATGTTTCTATAGATTCAAATTCAATACGCGCATGCGTTTTCTATTTTCTCCAACTTGGCTATTCTTGGAGTTCGCACTATTATACTCATACGTTATGCCTTTCTTTGCTTTACTTTTATTCCTTTCTTTCACATTAGACTTACGACTTCACATGGATAAATATACACACACCTCTACGCACACTCATGTACATGGCTACAACATAATTTCCAAAATATACGTGAGTGCATATATAAACTCGCCTCGCTAATTCTCAAATTAGCTCATCCAAAATCAAATTCTCATGGCCTTACCTATACAGACGTGCAGAGTGGGCTTATTATGCCAACAGTATGAAAAGTTCTTAATGTCCACCAAAAATAATTCGAATATTGACGTGATCTAGATGTGTAATGCATCTCTATTCATAGTCGTTAGGAACAATGCCAAATCAAGATGTGTTCACCCTCACGAACCAAGGTCTATTACATTCTTCCCCTCTTTTAGAAAAACTCTGTCCTCAGAGTTAGAAGAACTGGTTAAGCAAAACATACTGTCATAATTGATTAAGGAATCTGATACTATGCGTAGAAATCATACCTTTATCATTCAACTCCACGAGAGAGAAAAAAAAAATACGATTAGGGAACTTACCTTCATCAGTTGCTTTTTCAGATGTCGTAGCTTCCTTAATGATGTCTATTGCCTTCGAGTCCTCATTGATTTATCGAATATCAAGGAGAACCACTTCCTCTTTGATCCATGCATCTGGATCCTTGCCGCTCTGCCTTCCACCATCAAAATTGTTGAATTTGGCCTTTTGAAGACTCGGTTGAGGGCATACTCATGAGTCTCTATATCTTCATAATTGCAATTTTCTTTCTTCCTCTAGCCATGCTCTTAATCTTTGAATAATGTTGTCCCCTTGTACTATTCCTTGTAATCCGTATACAATCTTCAGCTATTAAGTACTTTACTCTAAGATGAGCTTGGGTATTTCTTTTAGTAGTATTTCGCAAGAGGATCTCGCTTCCACATCAAGAGTTATATCCGTTCGATCTGAATGATATTACGCAAATCGTACATCATCAGTCAAGTATAAATGTGATCTTGATTCAGACAGCTTTAATGATGACATCCTTTCTAAGAATGCCCACGAGTATCTGGCCTACTCCTGGTGATCGCAAAATCTTTATCGCATGTCGTAGATATGAGATAAATGAAAAATTGTACGTAATTAGTCTACATCATTTCCTTTCATGCCTGACGTAACTGGAAAGTCCCTTTGTTATTCCTCTATTCATAATCAATTATCACATTGAATTTATGATAGCGCACTCTTCTGCTTGATACACCGAGTACTAATAATGCGCAGCTCCATTTGCATGATGTTATTCTGTATGGATATTTTGTATAACAATATATCTATATTATGATTTTCTTTTGTGTAATGATCCCTCTGTGTTTCCTATAGCGCATAAACATCATGTCACTCTTATCGTTGTCTGTGCTTCTATCTTCTACATATATACATATATATTTGCACGTCTATAATATGTGGAAATTAAAGTTGATTAATTCAACTACCAATGTCGTACTCATTTACGCATCTACAAACAATAAACAAAAGCATCAGAATATTTCGGTACACTAAAAATCCCATTCGCATCAATTTTAAAGAAAATACTCATCTGCAAAGAAGTTGAGTTGTTGGATCACCCGCTATATCTTCTAGAAATTCCTTTGGTTCACCGATCGTTTGCATCAAACCTTCCATCTTTCCCAAGAATCGATTCTGCTCTGTTAAACACTTGCTTAAATGCAGATTCACTTGCATCATCATCCTCTTCCGGTTTACGTTGCCGTCTAGCTTTACATGCATTCGATGTGCCCACACCATTGCCACCTTCATCATTGAGGTCCATGAAAGCATTTGGAGTACCCCCTTTTTTTTGTTGGATCTTTCTTTATGTAATTCTGCATTCAATCTATGGAACGCTCCTCTTATTATTCTATCTTCTTCTTCAAAGCCTGCATCTTGTCCCATAATCCAACTCTGCTCTGATACCACTTGTAACGTTCCTCATCAAGCGCATGGAGATAAATAATCAGACATAAAAAAGACATTTGCAAAAATTAGTTTCATTAACAAAAGAACAAATCAAATAAAGTATAGACTATATATCTATATATGAATTGAGAAATCTTATCTTGTGAATCTTCAGATGTGAGATTCGGAATACATCAATAGCTTGAAGATGAAACCTCTTCCTTCTAGATACAATATCTTTGGAAAATACCTTCTTGACGAAGCCTCAACCTCCCGACCACCCTCGAGCTATCACAATCACATTCACACTCACACTCTCAATAACGCTCACACTCACAATCTCAATCACAATCTCAATCATAAGATTACACATTTGTAATTTAATCTCAATTTTCTTGGTTCACATTGTCTTCAATGATAAGATGATTGCTCTCAAGAAAACTCTCTTAAGAATCTTCTTTGCAATCTTGATACTCGCATCTTCATCCACAACATTAAGTAATCTTCCAAGTTTAAATCATCTTCATTTCCATAGTCCTTCGGGTACATCTTCTATGTTGAAAGTTACCTTTGAACGGTCTCACAACTATGAAAGGAGTCTAGCAAAGCTTCAATGTCCTGAAACAACAAAATATATAAAACAAAGAACTCAGTAAAATACCTCAACATATGAAGTATAAAAAATTTGGTCCTTCAAAAAAATCTTGGAAAGTAAAAGAAATTGAATGTCATAAGAATAACATCAGAAATTTCGATGCTGAGGCCTGAAATACATTGATCATATTTAAATAGAACTTTTGATTATAGCAGTTTCTAATTTCTAATTCATCATAAACGCAGCACACATTATCTTTTACATATCCATCTCTATAGCTTTATGACTGTATGCACCAAAACATATTTGATGATCTTAGAAGTAAGCTAGATTCAAGGTTGTTATGGACTTAAGAAATCTCATTCTTTTGTGTGAATATAGAAGTCATTATTTAGGACTTTTCATATCAAGCATATCATCAGTGTTTCTAGAGAAACAACGAGACGCAAAACTCCCTTCGTGGATGTCTGATAAAATTAGAACAGTACGAAGAAGATTAGCGTGGTCTTGGTTTTTATAAAATTCATGTCATCATTGTGCTTGTTTTTATATAGTTGTATTGCAGTGGTGGTGGTGTTTTTTTTGGCGAGGACTTCATCAGGACCTTCCACCTCGTAGAGGAGGATCGTTGGTCCACCTCACGGAGCTGTATCGCTGCTGGATCTTCGTAGTAACCAAACTTTGACATGAGATGGGCATTACTTGATTGATTGTGGAATAAAATAGAAGATAGAAGATGCCAGAGCATATCGCGCAGATGAAGAAGGATTATAATTGATGCTGAGTCTTCGGATGCTGATGAAGGAATGACTATATGAAGAAGAAATATCGAACGCTAAAGATAAAGGAACAAAAAGTTCAATAGAAGCAACTGTGGATGATATGTGAGAGGAAGCGATGTCGCAAAGAGGTGCGAGTAAGAGATTGTTGGCGGAAGGCATTTGAACTAGATTATGCATAGGTAGATGTGTTGCTTCAACAAGGTTTTCTCTCAGATTTACGTTCCTTTTTGCATCCTCCATCGGACATCAACGTGCTACGATCTCCTTCTCCAAATACAATCATATATCATGAAACTCCTTCTACTTTAATTGGAACACCGCTAGTGCCTTCAAAAGGTCACGCTTGAGTTTCTCACAGTGCTTCCGTTCTCACTCTTGGATGGTTTCATGAGACTTTGAGGTGGGACGAGTATGTTTGTTCCAAAATGTGCTCCATAGTGGAAGCAAAGGTTGCTTGGATTGTGCATAGATTTGTTGTAGTTGGCTATGCACCAAGCCCAACCGTATACTCGCCTGGTCGAATACACAAGAATCTGATGCTGACATCAAGATATAGAAGAAAAGGATCGTGCAGGAATTGCCGTTTGTTATGCAAGATTAAGAAGATTGATCCATGTGATTGAGATTGAGATTGAGATTGAGATTGTGAGTGAGATTGTCATTGAGAGTGAGAGTGAGAGTGAGAGTGAGAGTGTGATTGAGAGTGCGAGTGAGAATGCGATTGTGATAGCTCGGGGGTGGTCGGGAGGTAGAGGCTTCATCAAGAAGCTTTTTTTTTTCTTTTTCTTTTCTTTGCCAGCATGAGACCTTGATCTGATAAGTGAATAAAATTTGAGCACCCTGTTTTCCAGTTGTAAAGCATCAGCATGCTACTTATATGTATCAGCATGCCATGTCTCTCTGACTAGCAACTGTTGAAGCATCATGTTTTCTTGCAAAGTCTATTTAACAAGGGTTTCTGTCGACCTTTCTCGTGCCTGTACATGGACGAGCAATTGTATGCAGATGAGCATCTATCAATGTTGTCCACTTGTAGATTCTAGAACAATTGATCAATGTTAAGAATTAATTGTTTCATATCATTGCTCCTATGCGAGTCGTCTAGAGAGATAGACAAGAGAGACCCGAGACAGCAGCAAGTGAGATAGCATGTGAAAGTTTCGTCAAGTATTTTTAGACATAGGTTTACGTATTCTGCTCCTCTGGTCGTCTCCACGAACAACAATAGTTTGATTTGTGCATATGCTCGGATGAGTAGAGACGGAATGAAGAAGTTGGAAGCCATCTATATGTCGAGAGCATCGTACGCATACACACCATGTACGAAAAGAATCTTACACTGTATTAATCGGTGAATATCCATCTTTACGATGTAGCACAGAAGGTGAAGATGCATAACATGATCAGTAAAGGAACACAAATCAACAAACTTCGTGCTGCAATCTGAACTAGATTTGCATTGCAAGAGTGATTGTATTCTCGTCCACACTGTTCGTCATCGTCGACAATGATTATGAGGTGCTTACCTTACCAAACACCTTGACCTGAATGGCATGCCCTGTGTCTCCATCCACGAGGAAGAACCAAACAGTAGAAATAGAGGAGCTATATTAGCATGATGTGCAAATCAGCTATTCTCTACTCCTCATCAATTTGAATATTAAGGAAGATGCATACCTATGAGAGGATGGAGAAAGTTCCGTTGGCGCTCATGCAAGAGGACTCTTAAGAGAAATCAAGAGAGGTGTCTAGGCGGTATCTCTGAATGCTACAGAAAACATAGTACGCACGACTTCTATGTAGGGACCTCCATGGAAAGCGAAGAGTGAGATCGGTCCGTGGACATGATTTGTCACAGATTCTGGAACAGATATATGATGCAGACAATAGGTGACCATCCAATTCTGAACACCAACATGCCTCTCTATTCAGAGAGAAAGATAGAGACAATGGAAATAACAAACAGATTGGAGATGCAATGATGTTTTATGAAGAATCTATGGTGAGGCTATGGCGACTTTGCGGATCTAGATACAAAGACATCAGAAAACCTGACAGGAGAAGATAATAATATACTTGTTCTGCAAATGAGAAATTATACACATCTGTCTTCTACATTCAAGTCATAAGGAACGATTGCTTCTGTTAAAAAGGGCGCTTTGCTTGGACATCCAAAAGCTAAGTATTTTAGAAACTTTTATTGCGATTTATGGAATCATCTTTTTATGCCTTCTCTTACGAGGCCCTCTCATCTGCATAATTGTGATGAACTGTTCATATAGTATTCTCGCTATTTTTGAAATCCTCTATTGCCTCTACAAATCATATATGGCTGCGTTAAATGTAAGAGTTCGAAAACCAATAGAGTGCACTTTGTTACATAGACTAAGATCCTATTCATCAAGGATATGAACCATGGGATGTGTGATGTATTTTTAATAACACATGGAGATTTTAGCTTATACACTTTCATCAAGATGATCAGCGAAAGAAGTATGCGCATATTTTAGAGAGCATATGTGTTTATTTTTTCATTGTGTTTTCTCGCATTTATGGACATCAAAAAGAAGAAGCTATATCTCTCTATTCATCATCCTCTATATAATCATTCTTCTGCACGGACGTATTGTTTCGAACAAAGGAGCTACACTACTTCTTGATGATCCGACAAAAGACTGTACACGAAAATAATAAGATGAAAAGAATTTGCATGAAAAGTTAAGTAAAACGCACTCACTAGACTTCTATATTTAGGACTCCATGCACGACTTTTCTTTCCCTTCATGCTTTTCTTATGATTCTCTTACTATCGCTATTTTTACTTTTTTTAATTTTAGCGGCGTTTTATTTTATGATATGCTTTATGTTTGTTTTATGTTGTATATTCTTTGTTTTCATTTTGCTTCTATATTGATAGCTTTCACACTACAAATTTACACTTGTGTTCACACACATGCAATCTCATGGTATTCAACTACAAGACTATGTAAAATTCATCTTTCTCATGCTTAATATCGACTATGGAAAGGCCTACTACATTCTTCCCCTTCTTCTTTTAGACTCTGCCCTCAGAGTCTTAACAATGATAAGAAATTAAGCTTTAATAAAGAAACATTGTCCATATATTTAATTTTAGAATAAGAAATGGTGTTAAGAAGACTTATCGTGATCATTTGTCTGCTTTATTGGTTTATCTTCATAGGCCTTTTACTATCATTTGGCATAAAGTGAGTATGGATATCACTCCATCCTCCACATTGTGCTAGTTAAATTATAGCTCCCCATTAAGCACTCTCTTCAGATTTCTCTATGGACCTTTATAAAATACACACAGAAAAGAGGGTTTCATACGTAATATTACAAAGATGAGCTAGACGATTGACGTGGAGGACAGATATCAAGTAGATTAAGAGGGAGAAAAGCACGGGGGAGGTCTAAACGGGGGCATGCAGAGTGCGTTCGAACGACTTACAGCTGGCTGCAACGCAAGAAAGAACTAAAAAAAGTTTTCGACATCTTCCATTCGTGGTCGAGACCTACGAGTGCCGATCAGGCATGGAGAAACAATTAATCCTTCGTTCTTAACACTCATCAAGAGTCACCTCGAAAGCCAATAATTCGTATGATTCAGATATATGTGCAGTATACAAGTGGTCTATTCATAGAGTTATAATTGTTTCTCCTATGCTTCTTAAAGTACTTAAGTGAAGATTATCTTGTTCATAACTTCTTGTACAATAGATCAAGTGTGAAATTGGGGGCAATTGATTCCCAGATTGAGAGATGTAACACAAGTGAATAAATTCTTGGCATAGCAGAAGTTTCTTATATGCTTTTTGGTAGATATTCAATAGTTTTTATAGAGAACATATTATGTTCTTGAACATGTATCTATACATAGGACTTTTATGTTCGCTAAACTCATCTCAAGTAATTTCTGCCATAGAAAATCTAGAGAAACCGAAGACATACTGAGGAGATCAAGCGTATTTCAAGTGCATTATTGGATTATATATATTATTGCACAACTTGTCTTATAGTTTCTTCAAGCATATACGTTCGAAGTATTAGTTACTTCATCACCATCAGAATGTCTGCGTTCTTCTAGAAACACTCATGACATGCTCGATATGAAAAGTCCTAAATAATGAATTCTATATTCACACAAAAGAATGAGATTTCTTAAGTCCATAACAACCTTGAATCTAGCTTACTTCTAAGATCATCAAATATGTTTTGGTGCATAGAGTCATAAAGCTATAGAGATGGATATGTAAAAGATAATGTGTGTGTATTTAACACAACCATAAATGACATATGATCTTTTTCCATCTTGTACTTCTCTACAATATTGCATATACTAGAACCTATGAAAACACTTGCATCAATTATCGCACCTCATCATACTTGTGCGTATGGACAAGAGAAAGATATGGTAAAATTATACCTTGGCTAACTTTTCCCATACGTTCTGGTGCCTTCAATAGGCTAGCGAATGCAGAGGATGCACCCACAAAAGTCCATATCACAACGTTCAGTTGTTGAATTACCTTAAACAACAAGGGACGATCCAATTTTATGAGATGCCTCTATTGTATACTCACGTAGTTACTAAGTCTATGAATTCAACATTTATTGGCGTGAAAGAAAACCATAATATGTGACATTATCTCCTTGCACAAAGATCTGTAATTACTCAATAATAGGAAGGCTCAAGAGACTAATCTTTGACAGCCTGAGAGCAACAAAGTTCTGATCCTTAGATGTTCTCATCCTTGTGCAGCGCCACGGAAAAACTTCTCGATTTCTCCAAGCTATAACTGTCACTTCAATATGTTGCTCCATGGTATTCAGTCCTCGGTCTGCTTCTTTGCTTGTTTCTCCATGCCTGATCTGCACTCGTAGGTCTCCACCACGAATGGAAGATGTCCAAAACTTTTCTTTTTTAGTTCTTTCTTGCGTTGCGGCCAGCTGTAAGTCGTTCGAACGCACACTGCATGCTCCTGTTTAGACCTCCCCTTTTTTCGTGCTTTTCTCCCTCTTAATCTACTTGATATCTGTCCTCCACGTCATTCCTCTAGCTCAATCATGTTTCTATAGATTCAAATCCACTCAAGATAAGCTTTAGACAATTGATCAATTCTATTTTATCATACAAGTGGTATCAAAACGCTAAAATTGTTGTCTATCAAGCTTGAGAGCTCTGAATCTCTGTCTCAATCTCATGGATCGTTCTTCTTAATGTAGCATGATGAAAGAGGATTTCTGCAACTAATATCTTCTCAATCTCAATATCTTCATCTTCATCATCAATGCCCATTCGTCCATGTGCATTCATTATCACTATCATGGTCCTGTAAAACATCATAACTCGGCAAAACCATTAACATCATTAGTATTAGAAAAAGAAAAACAGCATTCCAAATAATAAAATGTTCCACGTGAATCAATGCGATGTTCAAAGAAGAATATCATTGCTCGTATGTATGTTAATACATGTTCAAGAACATAATATGTTCTCTATAAAAACTATTGAATATCTACCAAAAAGCATATAAGAAACTTCTGCTATGCCAAGAATTTACGGAAATTTATTCACTTGTGTTACATCTCTTAATCTGGGAATCAATTGCCCTCAATTTCACACTTGATCTATTGTACAAGAAGTTATGAAAAAGATAATCTTCACTTAAGTACTTTAAGAAGCATAGGAGAAACAATTAATCCTTCGTTCTTAACACTCATCAAGAGTCATCTCGAAAGCCAATAATTTGTATGATTCGTAAGGTAAATGCGAAAAGCTTTAATGAAGCGTAAATCCATTCAATACTGCTTGACACCTCAATTTGTGCAATTTTGAGCGAATCTGCGGTACAGTACATTAATTTCTACTTTTGTGGCATGCATGGAAGTATTTCCCATAAAGACAAATAGCGTTAGTAATCTTGCAGATATCTTTAGACACTTTAAGGCATGCAAGGTTCTTTCAAAAAGCGAATTTTGAGTTATTGTACATTAACTCCATTAATCAAACTCAAACACCGTATTTGTACTCCATATCGGAACAAATCTAAACAACCATACAATCACATATTAAACAGTTAGTCTCAAAAGTACACGCGGAATTCTTGATCTAATTATAAAGATGATAGCGTATGGAACAGAAAATGATAGAATTGTGCATGGTTCACGAACATGGTGTCCGTTCTTGATGAATTAAAGCCCTTTCCATTGATTCTCGAACGTTTGTATTTAACACAACCATAAATGACATATGATCTTTTTCAATCTTGTACTTCTCTACAATATTGCATATACTAGAACCTATGAAAACACTTGCATCAATTATCGCACCTCATCATACTTGTGCGTATGGACAGGAGAAAGATATGGTAAAATTATACCTTGGCTAACTTTTCCCATACGTTCTGGTGCCTTCAATAGGCTAGCGAATGCACAGGATGCACCCACAAAAGTCCATATCACAACGTTCAGTTGTTTAATTACCTTAAACAACAAGGGACGATCCAATTTTATGAGATGCCTCTATTGTATACTCACGTAGTTACGAAGTCTATGAATTCAACATTTATTGGCGTGAAAGAAAACCATAATATGTGACATTATCTACTTGCGCAAAGACCTGTAATTACTCAATAATAGGAAGGCTCAGGAGACTTAACTTTGACAGCCTGAGAGCAACAAAGTTCTGATCCTTAGATGTTCTCATCCTTGTGCAGCGCCAGGGAAAAACTTCTCGATTTCTCCAGGCTATAACTGTCACTTCAATATGTTGCTCCATGGTATTTAGTCCTCCGTCTGCTTCTTTGCTTGTTTCTCCATGCCTGATCTGCACTCGTAGGTCTCCACCACGAATGGAAGATGTCCAAAACTTTTTTTTTTAGTTCTTTCTTGCGTTGCGGCCGGCTGTAACTTGTTCAAACGCACTCTGCATGCCCCCGTTTAGACCTCCCCTTTTTTCGTGCTTTTCTCCCTCTTAATCTACTTGATATCTGTCCTCCCCGTCATTCCTCTAGCTCAATTATGTTTCTATAGATTCAAATCCAATACGCGCATGCGTTTTCTATTTTCTCCAACTTGGCTATTCTTGGAGTTCGCACTATTATACTCATACGTTATGCCTTACTTTGCTTTATTTTATATTCCTTTCTTCCACATTAGACTTACGACTTCACATGGATAAATATACACGCACCGCTATGCACACTCATGTACATGGCTACAACATAATTTCCAAAATATACGTGAGTGCATATATAAACTCGCCTCGCTAATTCTCAAATTAGCTAATCCCAAATCAAATTCTCATGGCCTTACCTATACAGACGTGCAGAGTGGGCTTATTATGCCAACAGTATGAAAAGTTCTTAATGTCCACCAAAAATAATTCGAATATTGACGTGATCTAGATGTGTAATGCATCTCTATTCATAGTCGTTAGGAACAATGCCAAATCAAGATGTGTTCACCCTCACGAACCAAGGTCTATTACATTCTTCTCCTCTTTTAAAAAAACTTTGTCCTCAGAGTTAGAAGAACTGGTTAAGCAAAATATACTGTCATAATTGATTAAGGAATCTAATACTATGCGTAGAAATCATACCTTTATCATTCAACTCCACGAGAGAGAAAACAAAATACGATTAGGGAACTTACCTTCATCAGTTGCTTTTTCAGATGTCGTAGCTTCCTTAATGATGTCTATTGCCTTCGAGTCCTCATTGATTTATCGAATATCAAGGAGATCCACTTCCTCTTTGATCCATGCATCTGGATCCTAGCCGCTCTGCCTTCCACCATCAAGATTGTTGAATTTCGCCTTCTTGAAGACTCGGTTGAGGGAAAACTCATGAGTCTCTATATCTTCATAATTGCAATTTTCTTTCTTCCTCTAGCCATGCTCTTAATCTTTGAATAATGTTGTCCCCTTGTACTATTCCTTGTAATCCATATACAATCTTCATCTATTAAGTACTTTACTCTAAGATGAGCTCGGTTATTTCTTTTAGTAGTATTTCGCAAGAGGTCTCGCTTCCACATCAAGAGTTATATCCGTTCGATCTGAATGATATTACGCAAATCGTACATCATCAGTCAAGTATGAATGTGATCTTCATTCAGATAGCTTTAATGATGACATCCTTTCTAAGAATGCCCACGAGTATCTGGCCTACTCCTCGTGATCGCAAAATCTTTATTGCATGTCGTAGATATGAGATAAACGAAAAATTGTACGTAATTAGTCTACATCATTTCCTTTCATCTTTCCCAAGAATCGATTCTGCTCTGTTAAACACTTGCTCAAATGCAGATTCACTTGCATCATCATCCTCTTTCGGTTTATGTTGCCGTCTAGATTTACATGCATTCGATGTGCCCACACCATTGCCACCTTCATCATTGAGGTCCATGAAAGCGTTTGGAGTACCCCCTTTTTTTTTGTTCGATCTTTCTTTATGCAATTCTGCATTCAATCTACGGAACGCTGCTCTTATTCTTCTATCTTCTTCTTCAAAGCCTGCATCTTGTCCCATAATCCAACTCTGCTCTGATACCACTTGTAGCGTTCCTCCAATCACTCCAAAATGAAATCATAAAGTTGCTACTCATAAAAATAAATAAAATAATAAAGAAAACAAAAGCTTATGAAATAAAACTTATCTGATAAATCTCATGTTTTACAAATCCATATACAAGTAATAAGTTCCGGATGAAGCTTCAACCATCTTGTACTTCTCTACAATATTGCATATACTAGAACCTATGAAAACACTTGCATCAATTATCGCACCTCATCATACTTGTGCGTATGGACAAGAGAAAGATATGGTAAAATTATACCTTGGCTAACTTTTCCCATATGTTCTGGTGCCTTCAATAGGCTAGCGAATGCACAGGATGCACCCACAAAAGTCCATATCACAACGTTCAGTTGTTTAATAACCTTAAACAACAAGGGACGATCCAATTTTATGAGATGCCTCTATTGTATACTCACGTAGTTACGAAGTCTATGAATTCAACATTTATTGGCGTGAAAGAAAACCATAATATGTGACATTATCTACTTGCGCAAAGACCTGTAATTACTCAATAATAGGAAGGCACAAGAGACTTATCTTTGACAGCCTGAGAGCAACAAAGTTCTGATCCTTAGATGTTCTCATCCTTGTGCAGCGCCAGGGAAAAACTTCTCGATTTCTCCATGCTATAACTGTCACTTCAATATGTTGCTCCATGGTATTCAGTCCTCCGTCTGCTTCTTTGCTTGTTTCTCCATGCCTGATCTGCACTCGTAGGTCTCCACCACGAATGGAAGATGTCCAAAACTTTTTTTTTTAGTTCTTTCTTGCGTTGCGGCCGGCTGTAAGTTGTTTTTCACCTCTTTCTTTCCATAATCTCAAATAAAATTATGAATAAGTTCCTTCTGCTCATAAATCATTTGTGGTAGAGCTTTCATCGCTCTTCAAGATCGATTCCGCTTTGATATTTGTATAAGTCTTCAACAAGCTTTTGAATAGGCTCCTCTTATTCTTCTATCTTCTTGTTGAGAGCTTGCATCTTGTCCCGAAATCCAACTCTGCTCTAATACCACTTGTACTTATCATTTTACTGCACATATTTCCGCTGCGTATTTCTGCAACTGCGTTGTTTGATTTTCAGTGAAATTCAAACTCCTTTGCTTTGAGTATGCGGATCCACATGACTATATCAATGCTCTGTTTTCCCGACACTTTGTGCCAATTGCTCTTTGCAAAGTTTATGGACAAAAGAAGCACTTCCCAGTTCATATCTTCAGTCACGCATCATCAGCCCAATGTAATATATCTCCTGGATGGTAGCTAGCAATTCCTCTGCTCTTTGCATAGATATTCTTCAGCAAAGAAAATCAACCGTCCTCCATGTATATATATCTCCATTGATAAAATGAGAGGCCAAATCTCTCTCTCTCTCTCTCTCTCATCTTCTTCTTCAAAGAGAAAATATAATTGTAGCGTTCTGATACCACTTGTATGATAAAATAGAATTGTGCATTATATATATAGATAATCTATATATATAGATCTATTTCTAAGAAATCTTAGAAATAGATCTCTCAAGAGACATATCATAAATTCTATAGATTCAAACTCCATCTTGTAGCATCCCTTATATTGTCCATAAAGTTGATCACTCGGACATACAAAAGACATAAGCCAACATAAATCTCATTCTCAAAAGAACAAATCAGACAAAGTATTTCAATCAAACAAATATATACACTAATAGAGAGAAATCTTATCTGTGATCTTAAAATGTTAGATTCCAATTAAATCAATAGCTTTTGGAGCCACCTTCATAGAATCAAATGTTGCAATATATCATCAATAGCTTCAAAATGAAATCTGATCTTTCTTGATACAATAGCTTCTTGACAAAGTCTCGACCTCCCGACCACCCCCGAGCTTATCACAATCACATTCACACTCACACTCTCAATCACACTCTCACTCACACTCTCAATCACACTCTCAATCTCTGTCTCAATCTCATGGATCGTTCTTCTTAATATTCCATGATGAAAGAGGATTTCTGCAAGTAATATCTTCTCAATCTCAATATCTTCATCTTCATCATCAATGCCCATTCTTCCATGTGCATTCATTATCACTATCATGGTCCTGTAAAACATCATAACTCGGCAAAACCATTAACATCATTAGTATTAGAAAAAGAAAAACAGCATTCCAAATAATAAAATGTTCCACGTGAATCAATGCGATGTTCAAAGAAGAATATCATTGCTCCTATGTATGTTAATACATGTTCAAGAACATAATATGTTCTCTATAAAAACTATTGAATATCTATCAAAAAGCATATAAGAAACTTCTGCTATGCCAAGAATTTATGGAAATTTATTCACTTGTGTTACATCTCTCAATCTAGAAATCAATTGCCCTCAATTTCACACTTGATCTATTGTACAAGAAGTTATGAACAAGATAATCGTCACTTAAGTAGCTTAAGAAGCATAGGAGAAACAATTAATCCTTCGTTCTTAACACTCATCAAGAGTCATCTCGAAAGCCAATAATTCTTATAATTCGTAAGGTAAATGTGAAAAGCTTTAATGAAGCATAAAACCATTCAATACTGCTTGACACCTCAATATGTGCAATTGTGAGCGAATCTGCGGTACAGTACATTAATTTCTACTTCTGTGGCATGCATGGAAGTATCTCCCATAAAGACAAATAGTGTTGATAATCTTGCAGTTATCTTTAGACACTTTAAGGCATGCAAGATTCTTTCAAAAAGCGAATTTTGAGTTATTGTACATTAACTCCATTAATCAAACTCAAACACTGTATTTGTACTCCATATCCGAACACATCTAAACAACCATACAATCACATATTAAAAAGTTATAGTCTCAAAAGTACACACGGAATTCTTGATCTAATTATAAAGATGAGAGCGTATGGAACACAAAATTATAGAATTGTGCATGGTTCACGAACATGGTGTCCGTCCATGATGAGTTAAAGCCCTTTCCATTGATTCTCGAACGTCTGTATTTAACACAACCATAAATGACATATGATCTTTTTCCATCTTGTACTTCTCTACAATATTGCATATACTAGAACCTATGAAAACACTTGCATCAATTATCGCACCTCATCATACTTGTGCGTATGGACAAGAGAAAGATGTGGTAAAATTCTACCTTGGCTAACTTTTCCCATACGTTCTGGTGCCTTCAATAGGCTAGTGGTGCCTTCAATAGGCTAGCGAATGCACAGGATGCACCCACAAAAGTCCATATCACAACGTTTAGTTGTTTAATTACCTTAAACAACAAGGGACGATCCAATTTTATGAGATGCCTCTATTGTATACTCACGTAGTTACGAAGTCTATGAATTCAACATTTATTGGCATGAAAGAAAACCATAATATGTGACATTATCTCCTTGCGCAAAGACCTGTAATTACTCAATAATAGAAGGCTCAAGAGACTTATCTTTGACAGCCTGAGAGCAACAAAGTTCTGATCCTTAGATGTTCTCATCCTTGTGCAGCGCCAGGGAAAAACTTCTCGATTTCTCCAGGCTATAACTGTCACTTCAATATGTTGCTCCATGGTATTCAGTCCTCCGTCTGCACTCGTATGTCTCCACCACGAATGGAAGATGTCGAAAACTTTTCTTTTTTAAGTTCTTTCTTGCGTTGCGGCCAGCTGTAAGTCGTTCGAACGCACTCTGCATGCCCCCGTTTAGACCTCCCCTTTTTCCGTGCTTTCTCCCTCTTAATCTACTTGATATCTGTCCTCCACGTCATTCCTCTAGCTCAATTATGTTTCTATAGATTCAAATCCAATACGCGCATGCGATTTCTATTTTCTCCAACTTGGCTACTCTTGGAGTTCGCACTAATATACTCATACGTTATGCCTTTCTTTGCTTTACTTTATATTCCTTTCTTTCTTTCACATTAGACTTACGACTTCACATGGATAAATATACACGCACCTCTACGAACACTCATGTACATGGCTACAATATAATTTTCAAAATATACGTGAGTGCATATATAAACTCGCCTCGCTAATTCTCAAATTAGCTCATCGAAAGCCAAATTCTCATGGCCTTACCTATAGAGACGTGCGGAGTGGGCTTATTATGCCAACAGTATGAAAAGTTCTTAATGTCCACCAAAAGAATAATTCGAATATTGACGTGATCTAGATGTGTAATGCATCTCTATTCATAGTCGTTAGGAACAATGCCAAATCAAGATGTGTTCACCCTCACGAACCAAGGTCTATTACATTCTTCCCCTCTTTTAAAAAAACTCTGTCCTCAGAGTTAGAAGAACTGGTTAAGCAAAATATATTGTCATAATTGATTAAGGATCTGATACTATGCATAGAAATCATACCTTTATCATTCAATTCCACAAGAGAGAAAAAAAAATACGATTAGGGAACTTACCTTCCTCAATTGCTTTTTCAGATGTCGTAGCTTCCTTAATGATGTCTATTGCCTTCGAGTCCTCATTGATTTATTGAACATCAAGGAGATCCTCTTCCTCTTTGATCCATGAATCTGGATCCTTGCCGGTCTGCCTTCCACCATCAAAATTGTTGAATTTGGCCTTCTTGAAGAAGAACCTATTTCAAGAAGTTGCTTCAGTTTCTAAGTTGTTTTCAAATCATGCAGGTTGACTGCTATTTACTGTTTTTATCTCTATTGGATGAATAACGATTAGATTCATGTACTATATATGAATATATCTTTTGATAGTGTGTATATTCCTGATTTATTATGGATCATATTTCGTCAATCTTCCTGGTGAGTCTTTTATTTATCTACGCAAGGACGACAAGTGAAGCTCTATCATTAAACAGAAAGTCTAATAACAGTAAACTCCAAGGATTGCTAATTTTAACCACCTATCAGGAGCCATAGAAGAGATCACTAGTTGCATTATTTACAGTCTTTTCTAGAGCCATGTTTTGCGATTGTGCTCAATAAAAGAATTGCATTCATTTTAGACGATAAATGCATCCGCATCATGGGACGTAGAAGAAGGGAAAGATTTTCTGCTACAGTGCAGGGAGAAAGAGATGATGTCCTTCTTATATTGTTCAAAAGCTATGAAATGCAAGCTTCTTTTATCTTATGCAGTTTTGGCAACCATGCTATCTACACAATTATGAACCAGAATGTTGTTTTGGAATTGAAGATTGGAACTATCTTTATTAGAGACCATTCTTATATTCAATTCATAACGTTTCTGAACAGATAATTAGTTAGTTGTTAATTTACTTGGAAAGTATTCTCAAATGGATCTTTAGAACATAAATATGCTCGTAAAACTATTCATATATTCCGTTGGGGATTCATGGATTAATTGTTAATTTGTCCAATTAAAAATATATAGATATATTTCGTAAGTAGAACATTGCTTAATGAATTTGAAGAAGATTGAAAGCTATGGACCATTAGGCTCGTGTATGTTCTTTTCCCTAATTAAGGGTTGTGAGTATATTTGTAGATTTGTGCTAAGGAAATTTCTTGCCTTTGAATGAGATAATTTCATAATTGATACAGATTGAGTATAGTCTTTCAAACTCTAAGGAGAGAGTTCTTCAAAGAGCGGAAGAATGTAATAGGACTCATTCTAAATCTTTGTGAATGGGAAACTCTATGAACTCAAGTGAGATATGCATGGTGTTTATCCAACCGCTCGTTATATTTCATTTGGTGATTTGATAATATTTGATAAATAATTCATCACTCATTTAGTTATGAAAACTCACTTTTTGCAAATATTCTCAAAGCTCATATTCATGTTGTGCGTGTCGATATATGAACGTACCTATACACTATCGAATGTGTACATGCTTGTGATACCTAAATGTGTGCTCGAGTGAGTATATTTATGTGAATCTATGTGTCACACAAAGTTTTGGGCATGTGAACCTCATGTTATAAGTGTGAAAACAAACTAGAAAAGATAAAGCAAGGCAACAAAATAGAAAAAGAAAACGCAAAGTGCGCACAAAGCTATAAACTAAAAAGAAATACGGAAGCGTTGATCCGGGCATTCTAATTTTAGTTTTGTTGTTTGTCTAAGAGATCTCCGTGACTTTTGACAAGTATGCGATTGAAACAATCTGACACACGGTACGCTTACTGATGGAGGCCAATTCTACAATCTATTTCTGACTAATTCACGGTCTGATTCTGGTGAAAGACATCGACACTCTACTTATCTGACTTCTAGCTATGATGCGCATGATGATGTTGGCTCGATGATAACTCAATTCTGAAGCATCCGATACTTCGTAATTTGTGCTAAATTTGACGATTGATGATGGATTTAATTGCGCACGTTGTTGACCACTATTTTGATTGATCGGAGAGAGACAACGTGGAAAAGTTCTGGAAGAAAGAAGAATTGTTCTGACATCTGATTAGGAGTTGGCGACTTCTCCAGGAAGATCTGAAGGCTGGCCGGATATTGGTTTGATTCTGATAGTGGAGAGAATTGCTCCAACCATCTGTTGGAGATGCACACGAAGACGAGAGCTGGCAAATGGGGTGGTAGAAGGCAGAGACTTCCTCTCGCTCCTCCCTGTGAGCAGGTCATCACGAAACCGGGAGAAGCGAAAATAGAAGATGGAGGTCAGTCTGATCCGCTATGGCAAGGAGAGCAAATCTATGTTAATCCTTCCGACAGTGTTTGGCTTTTTAGGATCAACAAATGTCTAAATCCGCTAACACTCTGGATCCGACACAATCCACAATTCTTTAACAAACCTCTAATTCATCCAACAATATCTGCACAAACATCTGACAGAGATTTTCTTTGATAATTCTGATGCTCAACGGCTCTACTATTGATTGATACTCACGCAGAGAAGCATACTAATGATATGGACTATGCGATGAAGCATATGGCAAACATGAAGTTGACTGTCAAAGAGGTATTAACACAGGATTACGATAGTGATGATGATTTACAACTTGGAGGGTGCAAGATTGAAGATGAAGATGATGGAGGTGAAGCAGCCTCTTGGGAACCCTCTTCTCCATCAAAGACATCAAGAAGATTTATCGGTGTGATTGATCAGAATCGCATTTGAGTAGTCATGTGAATTCAATTCAACCCTTCTCGTCATCAATGAAATGAAAATGGAAATGCGAACCACAAGATGGAGATTGTGATTGAGAGTGAGAGTGAGAGTGAGAGTGAGATTGAGAGTGTGATTGAGAATAAGAATGAGAATGAGATTGCAATTATTATCATATAATCACATGATTATGATTGTGATTCAGATTGAGAGTGTGATTGAGAGTGCGAGTGAGAATGCGATTGTGATAGCTCGGGGGTGGTCGGGAGGTTGAGGCTTCGTCAAGAAGCTATTTTCCAAAGATATTGTATCTAGAAGGAAGAGGTTTCATCTTCAAGCTATTGATGTATTCGGAATCTCACATCTAAAGATTCACAAGATAAGATTTCTCAATTCATATATATATATATATATATTTGGTCTATACTTTATTTGATTTGTTCTTTTGTTAATGAAACTAATTTTTGCAAATGTCTTTTTTATGTCTGATTATTTATCTCCATAGGCTTGATGAGGAACGTTACAAGTGGTATCAGAGCAATGATTACAATGAGACGTCTAGCTTTACATGCATTCGATGTGCCCACACCATTGCCACCTTCATCATTGAGGTTATGAACAAGATAATCTTCACTTAAGTACTTTAAGAAGCATAGGAGAAACAATTAATCCTTCGTTCTTAACACTCATCAAGAGTCATCTCGAAAGCCAATAATTCGTATGATTCGTAAGGTAAATGTGAAAAGCTTTAATGAAGTTCAATACTGCTTGACACCTCAATATGTGCAATTGTGAGCGAATCTGCGGTACAGTACATTAACTTCTACTTCTGTGGCATGCATGGAAGTATTTTCCATAAAGACAAATAGCGTTAGTAATCTTGCAGTTATCTTTAGACACTTAAAGGCATGCAAGATTCTTTCAAAAAGCGAATTTTGAGTTATTGTACATTAACTCCATTAATCAAACTCAAACACCGTATTTGTACTCCATATCCGAACACATCTAAACAACCATACAATCACATATTAAACAGTTATAGTCTCAAAAGTACACGCGGAATTCTTGATCTAATTATAAAGATGATAGCGTATGGAACAGAAAATTATAGAATTGTGCATGGTTCACGAACATGGTGTCCGTCCTTGATGAATTAAAGCCCTTTCCATTGATTCTCGAACGTTTGTATTTAACACAACCATAAATGACATATGATCATTTTCCATCTTGTACTTCTCTACAATATTGCATATACTAGAACCTATGAAAACACTTGCATCAATTATCGCACCTCATCATACTTGTGCGTATGGACAAGAGAAAGATATGGTAAAATTATACCTTGGCTAACTTTTCCCATACGTTCTGGTGCCTTCAATAGGCTAGCGAATGCACAAGATGCACCCACAAAAGTCCATATCACAACGTTCAGTTGTTTAATTACCTTAAACAACAAGGGGCGATCCAATTTTATGAGATGCCTCTATTGTATACTCACGTAGTTACGAAGTCTATGAATTCAACATTTATTGGCGTGAAAGAAAACCATAATATGTGACATTATCTCCTTGCACAAAGACCTGTAATTACTCAATAATAGGAAGGCTCAAGAGACTTATCTTTGACAGCCTGAGAGCAACAAAGTTCTGATCCTTGGATGTTCTCATCCTTATGTAGCGCCAGAAAAAAACCTCTCGATTTCTCCAGGCTATAACTGTCACTTCAATATGTTGCTCCATGGTATTCATTCCTCCGTCTGCTTCTTTGCTTGTTTCCCCATGCTTGATCTGCACTCGTAGGTCTCCACCACGAATGGAAGATGTCGAAAACTTTTTTTTTTAGTTCTTTCTTGCATTGCGGCCAGCTGTAAGTCGTTCGAACGCACTCTGCATGCCCCCGTTTAGACCTCCCCATTTTTCGTGCTCTTCTCCCTCTTAATCTACTTGATATCTGTCCTCCACGTCATTCCTCTAGCTCATTTATGATGGAGGTCAGTCTGATCCGCTATGCCAAGGAGAGCAAATCTATGTTAATCCTTCCGACAGTGCTTGGCTCTTTAGGATCAACAAATGTCTAACTCTGCTAACCGTCTCGATCCGACACAATCCATACTTCTTTAACAAACCTCTAATTCATCCAACAATATCTGCACAAACATCTGACAAATATTTTTTTTGATAATTCTGATGCTCAACGGCTCTACTATTGATTGATACTCACGCAGAGAAGCATACTAATGATATGGACTGTGCGATGAAGCATATGGCAAACATGAAGTTGACTGTCAAAGAGGTATTGACACAGGATTAGGATAGTGATGATGATTTACAACTTGGAGGGTGCAAGATTGAAGATGAAGATGATGGAGGTGAAGCAGCCTCTTGGGAACCCTCTTCTCCATCAAAGACATCAAGAAGACTTATCGGTGTGATTGATCAGAATCGCATTTGAGTAGTCATGTGAATTCAATTGAACCTTTCTCGTCATCAATGAAATGAAAATGGAAATGCGAACCACAAGATGGAGATTGTGATTGAGAGTGAGAGTGAGAGTGAGAGTGAGATTGAGAGTGTGATTGAGAATGAGAATGAGAATGAGATTGCAATTATTATCATATAATCACATGATTATGATTGTGATTTAGATTGAGAGTGTGATTGAGAGTGCGAGTGAGAATGCGATTGTGATAGCTCGGGGGTGGTCGGGAGGTTGAGGCTTCGTCAAGAAGCTATTTTTCATATGTAGCGTTCCTCAAATCACGATCTCGTAATCACATGAATACAAGGAAACCTCCATCATAAAAATTAGACAAGGCAGTAAATATAATGATCAAGAATGAATTAATCTGAGTTGAAAAATCAAATACAAGATAGTAACTTATCTTCATGAATCAACGTAATCAATAACTTCATCCTCATCATCAATGCCCATTCTTCCATGTGCATTCATTATCACTATCATGGTCCTGTAAAACATCATAACTCGGCAAAACCATTAACATCATTAGTATTAGAAAAAGAAAAGCAGCATTCCAAATAATAAAATGTTCCATGTGAATCAATGCGATGTTCAAAGAAGAATATCATTGCTCCTATGTATGTTAATACATGTTCAAGAACATAATATCTTCTCTATAAAAACTATTGAATATCTACCAAAAAGCATATAAGAAACTTCTGCTATGCCAAGAATTTACGAAAATTTATTCACTTGTGTTACATCTCTCAATCTGGGAATCAATTGCCCTCAATTTCACACTTGATCTATTGTACAAGAAGTTATGAACAAGATAATGTTCACTTAAGTACTTTAAGAAGCATAGGAGAAACAATTAATCCTTCGTTCTTAACACTCATCAAGAGTCATCTCGAAAGCCAATAATTCGTATGATTCGTAAGGTAAATGTGAAAAGCTTTAATGAAGCATAAATCCATTCAATACTGCTTGACACCTCAATATGTGCAATTATGTGGCATGCATGGAACTATTTCCCATAAAGACAAATAGCGTTAGTAATCTTGCAGATATCTTTAGACACTTTAAGGCATGCAAGATTCTTTCAAAAAGCGAATTTTGAGTTATTGTACATTAACTCCATTAATCAAACTCAAACACCGTATTTGTACTCCATATCCGAACACATCTAAACAACCATACAATCACATATTAAACAGTTATAGTCTCAAAAGTACACGCGGAATTCTTGATCTAATTATAAAGATAATAGCGTATGGAACAGAAAATTATAGAATTGTGCATGGTTCACGAACATGGTGTCCGTCCTTGATGAATTAAAGCCCTTTCCATTGATTCTCGAACGTTTGTATTTAACACAACCATAAATGACATATGATCTTTTTCCATCTTGTACTTCCCTACATTATTGCATATACTAGAACCTATGAAAACACTTGCATCAATTATCGCACCTCATCATACTTGTGCGTATGGACAAGAGAAAGATATGGTAAAATTATACCTTGGCTAACTTTTCCCATACGTTCTGGTGCCTTCAATAGGCTAGCGAATGCACAGGATGCACCCACAAAAGTCCATATCACAACGTTCAGTTGTTTAATTACCTTAAACAACAAGGGACGATCCAATTTTATGAGATGCCTCTATTGTATACTCACGTAGTTACGAAGTCTATGAGTTCAACATTTATTGGCGTGAAAGAAAACCATAATATGTGACATTATCTGCTTGCGCAAAGACCTGTAATTAATCAATAATAGGAAGGCTCAAGAGACTTATCTTTGACAGCCTGAGAGCAACAAAGTTCTGATCCTTAGATGTTCTCATCCTTGTGCAGCGCCAGGGAAAAACTTCTCGATTTCTCCAGGCTATAACTGTCACTTCAATATGTTGCTCCATGGTATTCAGTCCTCCGTCTGCTTCTTTGCTTGTTTCTCCATGCCTGATCTGCAGTCGTAGGTCTCCACCACGAATGGAAGATGTCGAAAACTTTTTTTAGTTCTTTCTTGCGTTGCGGCCAGCTGTAAGTCGTTCGAACGCACTCTGCATGCCCCCGTTTAGATCTCCCCCGTGCTTTTCTCCCTCTTAATCTACTTGATATCTCTCCTCCACGTCATTCCTCTAGCTCAATTATGTTTCTATAGATTCAAATCCAATACGCGCATGCGTTTTCTATTTTCTCCAACTTGGCTATTCTTGGAGTTCGCACTATTATACTCATACGTTATGCCTTTCTTTGCTTTACTTTATATTCGTTTCTTTCACATTAGACTTATCTGAAAGAAGTTCTCAGAAAATTATGGAAGAAGTTCTCTGAACATTGATCGAGCTTGTTATCACGAAAGTCATCCACTTGGCACTTCATTCCTTGATCTGTTACAACATCCGTCGGATCATCAAGAAGTAGTGTAGCTCCTTTGTTCGAAACAATACGTCCGTGCAGAAGAATGATTATATAGAGGATGATGAATAGAGAGAGAGTGAGAGAGCGGGAGAGAGAGTCGACCATCATACTTGTGCGTATGGACAAGAGAAAGATATGGTAAAATTATACCTTGGCTAACTTTTCCCATACGTTCTGGTGCCTTCAATAGGCTAGCGAATGCACAAGATGCACCCACAAAAGTCCATATCACAACGTTCAGTTGTTTAATTACCTTAAACAACAACGGACGATCCAATTTTATGAGATTCCTCTATTGTATACTCACGTAGTTACGAAGTCTATGAATTCAACATTTATTGGCGTGAAAGAAAACCATAATATGTGACATTATCTCCTTGCACAAAGACCTGTAATTAGTCAATAATAGGAAGGCTCAAGAGACTTATCTTTGACAGCCTGAGAGCAACAAAGTTCTGATCCTTAAATGTTCTCATCCTTGTGCAGCGCCAGGGAAAAACTTCTCGATTTCTCCAGGCTATAACTGTCACTTCAATATGTTGCTCCATGGTATTTAGTCCTCCGTCTGCTTCTTTGCTTGCTTGATCTGCACTCGTAGGTCTCCACCACGAATGGAAGATGTCGAAAACTTTTTTTTTAGTTCTTTCTTGCGTTGCGGCCAGCTATAAGTCGTTCGAACGCACTCTGCATGCCCCCGTTTAGACCTCCCCTTTTTTCGTGCTTTTCTCCCTCTTAATCTACTTGATATATGTCCTCCACGTCATTCCTCTAGCTCAATTATGTTTCTATAGATTCAAATCCAATACGTGCATGCGTTTTCTATTTTCTCCAACTTGGCTATTCTTGGAGTTCGCACTATTATACTCATACGTTATGCCTTTCTTTGCTTTACTTTAAATTCCTTTCTTTCACATTAGACTTACGACTTCACATGGATAAATATACACGCACCTCTATGCACACTCATGTACATGGCTACAACATAATTTCCAAAATATACGTGAGTGCATATATAAACTCGCCTCGCTAATTCTCAAAAAATTAGCTCATCCAAAATCAAATTCTCATGGCCTTACCTATACAGACGTGCAGAGTGGGCTTATTATGCCAACAGTATGAAAAGTTCTTAATGTCCACCAAAAATAATTCGAATATTGACGTGATCTAGATGTGTAATGCATCTCTATTCATAGTCGTTAGGAACAATGCCAAATCAAGATGTGTTCACCCTCACGAACCAAGGTCTATTACATTCTTCCCCTCTTTTAAAAAAACTTTGTCCTCAGAGTTAGAAGAACTGGTTAAGCAAAATATACTGTCATAATTGATTAAGGAATCTGATACTATGCGTAGAAATCATACCTTTATCATTCAACTCCACGAGAGAGAAAAAAAAATATGATTAGGGGACTTACCTTCATCAGTTGCTTTTTCAGATGTCGTAGCTTCCTTAATGATGTCTATTGCCTTCGAGTCCTCATTGATTTATCAAATATCAAGGAGATCCACTTCCTCTTTGATCCATGCATCTGGATCCTTGCCACTCTGCCTTCCACCATCAAAATTGTTGAATTTGGCCTTCTTGAAGACCTGGTTCAGGGCAAACTCATGAGTCTCTATATCTTCATAATTGCAATTTTCTTTTTTCCTCTAGCCATGCTCTTAATCTTTGAATAATGTTGTCCCCTTGTACTGTTCCTTGTAATCCGTATACAATCTTCATCTATTAAGTACTTTACTCTAAGATGAGCTCGGTTATTTCTTTTAGTAGTATTGCGCAAGAGAATCTCGCTTCCACATCAAGAGTTATGGATATCTGGATGAATTTCGAGGGCACGCCGGTTATGATGGAGAACTTGGAAGGATTGAAGAAGTGGACGAGCCAGGGACACAGCGTGGATCTATGTCATGGAAAACAATACTATTCCCGATGAGGATAGACAACAATTCAGATATTTGAATCCAACTACCAATTATGACTGTATATTTTGCTTAACCAGTTCTTCTAACTCTGAGGACAGAGTTTTTTTAAAAGAGGGGAAGAATGTAATAGACCTTGGTTCATGAGGGTGAACACATCTTGATTTGGCATTGTTCCTAACGACTATGAATAGAGATGCATTACACATCTAGATCACGTCAATATTCGAATTATTTTTTGTGGACATTAAGAACTTTTCATACTATTGGCATAATAAGCCCACTCTGCACGTCTGTATAGGTAAGGCCATGAGAATTTGATTTCGGATGAGCTAATTTGAGAATTAGCGAGGCGAGTTTATATATGCACTCACGTATATTTTGGAAATCATGTTGTAGCCATGTACATGAGTGTGCGTAGAGGTGTGTGCATATTTATCCATGTGAAGTCGTAAGTCTAATGTGAAAGAAAGGAATATAAAGTAAAGCAAAGAAAGGCATAACGTATGAGTATAATAGTGCGAACTCCAAGAATAGCCAAGTTGGAGAAAATAGAAAACGCATGCGCGTATTCGATTTGAATCTATAGAAACATAATTGAGCTAGAGGAATGACGTGGAGGACATATATCAAGTAGATTAAGAGGGAAAAAAGCACGAAAAAAGGGGATGTCTAAACGGGGGCATGTAGAGTGCATTCGAACAACTTAGAGCTGGCCGCAACGCAAGAAAGAACTAAGAAAAAAAAATTTCGACATCTTCCTTTCGTGGTGGAGACCTACAAATGCAGATCAGGCATGGAGAAGCAAGCAAAGAAGCAGACGGAGAACTGAATACCATGGAGCAACATATTGAAGTGATTGTTATAGCCTGGAGAAATCGAGAAGTTTTTCCCTGGCGCTGCACAAGGATGAGAACATCTAAGGATCAGAACTTTGTTGCTCTAAGGCTGTCAAAGATAAGTCTCTTGAGCCTTCCTATTATTAAGTAATTACAGGTCTTTGCGCAAGGAGATAATGTCACATATAATGGTTTTCTTTCACGCCAATAAATGTTGAATTCATAGACTTCGTAACTACGTGAGTATACAATAGAGGCATCTCATAAAATTCGATCGTCCCTTGTTGTTTAAGGTAATTAAACAACTAAACGTTGTGATATGGACTTTTCTGGGTGCATCCTGTGCATTCGCTAGCCTATTGAAGGCATCAGAACGTATGGAAAAGTTAGCCAAGGTAGAATTTTACCATATCTTTCTCTTGTCCATACGCACAAGTATGATGAGGTGCGATAATTGATGCAAGTTTTTTCATAGGTTCTAGTATATGCAATATTCTAGAGAAGTACAAGATGGAAAAAGATCATATGTCATTTATGGTTGTGTTAAATACAGACGTTCGAGAATCAATGGAAAGGGCTTTAATTCATCAAGGACGGACGTCATCTTTGTGAACCATGCACAATTCTATAATTTTCTGTTCCATACGCTATCATCTTTATAATTAGATCAAGAATTCCGCGTGTACTTTTGAGACTATAACTGTTTAATATGTGATTGTATGGTTGTTTAGATGTGTTCGGATATGGAGTACGAATACGGTGTTTGAGTTTGATTAATGGAGTTAATGTACAATAACTCAAAATTCACTTTTTGAAAGAATCTTGCAGGCCTTCAACTATCTAAAGATAACTGCAAGATTACTAACGCTATTTGTCTTTATGGGAAATACTTCCATGCATGCCACAGAAGTAGAAATTAATGTACTGTACCGCAGATTCGTTCACAATTGCACATATTGAGGTGTCAAGCAGTATTGAATGGATTTACGCTTCATTAAGGCTTTTCACATTTACCTTACGAATCATACAAATTATTGGCTTTCGAGATGACTCTTGATCAGTGTTAAGAACGAAGGATTAATTATTTCTCCTATGTTTCTTAAAGTACTTAAGTGAAGATTATCTTGTTCATAACTTCTTGTACAATAGATCAAGTGTGAAATTGAGGGCAATTGATTCCCAGATTGAGAGATGTAACACAAGTGGTATCAGAGCAGAGTTGGATTATGGGACAAGATGTAGGCTTTGAAGAAGAAGATAGAAGAATAAGAGGAGCGTTCCGTAGATTGAATGCAGAATTACATAAAGAAAGATCCAACAAAAAAAAAGGGGTACTCCAAATGCTTTCATGGACCTCAATGATGAAGGTGGCAATGGTGTGGGCACATGGAATGCATGTAAAGCTAGACGACAACGTAAACCGGAAGAGGATGATGATGCAAGTGAATGTGCATTTAAGCAAGTGTTTAACAGAGCAAAATCGATTCTTGGGAAAGATGGAAGGTTTGATGCAAACGATCGGTGAACCAAAGGGATTTCTAGAACATATAGCAGGACCATGATAGTGATAATGAATGCACATGGAAGAATGGGCATTGATGATGAAGAGGAAGATATTGAGATTGAGAAGATATTACTTGCAGAAATCCTCTTTCATCATGCAATATTAAGAAGAACGATCCATGAGATTGAGATAGAGATTGAGAGTGTGATTGAGAGTGTGAGTGAGAGTGTGATTGAGAGTGTGAGTGTGAATGCGATTGTGATAAGCTCGGGGGTGGTCGGGAGGTCGAGACTTTATCAAGAAGCTACTGTATCAAGAAAGATCAGATTTCATTCTGAAGCTATTAATGATATATTGCAACATTTGATTCTATGAAGATGGCTCCAAAAGCTATTGATCTAATTGGAATCTAACATTTTAAGATCACAGATAAGATTTCTCTATATTAATGTATATATTTGTTTGATTGAAATACTTTGTCTGATTTGTTCTTTTGAGAATGAGATTTATCTTGGCTTATGTCTTTTGTATGTTCGAGTGATCAACTTTATGGACAATATAAGGGATGCTACAAGTGGTATCAGAGCTAATGATACAAGTTTTTAAGTGGAAAACATTGATAGATGCTCATCTTACCTAATTAGAACAGTTGCGACGTCATAGGAATAAAGTGTGAAGTGAAAAGACTCTGCTCTGATACCACTTGTAGCATCCCTCATATTGTCCATAAAGTTGATCACTCAGACATACAAAAGACATAAGCCAAAATAAATCTCATTCTCAGAAGAACAAATCAGACAAAGTATTTCAATCAAACAAATATATACATTAATAGAGAGAAATCTTATCTGTGATCTTAAAATGTTAGATTCCAATTAGATCAATAGCTTTTGGAGCCATCTTCATAGAAACAAATGTTGCAATATATCATCAATAGCTTCAAAATGAAATCTGATCTTTCTTTATGTAATTCTGCATTCAGTCTACAGAACGCACCTCTTATTCTTCTATCTTCTTCTTCAAAGCCTGCATCTTGTCCCATAATCCAACTCTGCTCTGATACCACTTGTAGCGTTCCTCCAATCACTCCAAAATGAAATCATAAAATTGCTACTCATGAAATTAAATAAAATAATAAAGAAAACAAAAGCTTATGAAATAAAACTTATCTGATAAATCTCATGTTTTACAAATCCATATACAAGTAATAAGTTCCGGATGAAGCTTCAACCATCTTGATACAATAGCTTTGGAAAAAAAAGCTTCTTGATGAAGCCTCTACCTCCCGACCACCCCCGAGCTATCACAATCGCATTCTCACTCGCACTCTCAATCACACTCTCACCCTCACTCTCACTCTCAATCACAATCTCACTCACAATCTAAATCTCAATCTCAATCTCAATCACATGGATCAATCTTCTTAATCTTGCATAACAAACGGCAATTCCCGCACGATCCTTTTCTTCTATATCTTGATGTCGGCATCAGATTCTTGTGTATTCGACGAGGCGAGTATACGGTTGGGCTTGGTGCATAGCCAACTACAACATACATGTAAAGTAATGAAAAGAAAAAAAAAGTCATTGTAAAAATAGCGAGAGGCTGAGAAGTTGTAAAGATAAAAAAAACAACGAGACGCAAAACTCCCTTCACGGACGTCTAATAAAATTAGAACAGTACGAAGAAGATTAGCGTGGTCCTGGTTTTTATAAAATTCATGTCATCATTGTGCTTGTTTTTATATAGATGTATTGCAGTGGTGGTGGTGTTATTTTTGGCGAGGACTTCATCAGGACCTTCCACCTCGCAGAGGAGGATCGATGGTCCACCTCACGGAGCTGTATCGCTGCTGGATCTTCGTAGTAACCAAACTTCGACATTAGATGGGCATTACTTGATTGATTGAGGAATCACATAGAAGATAGAAGATGCCAGAGCATATCACGCACATGAAGAAGGATTATAATTGATGCGGAGTCTTCGGATGCTGATGAAGGAATGACTATGTGAAGAAGAAATATCGAACGCTAAAGATAAAGGAACAAAAAGTTCAATAGAAGCAACTGTGGATGATATGTGAGAGGAAGGGATGTCGCAAAGAAGTGCGAGTAACAGATTGGTGGCGGAAGGCATTTGAACTAGATTATGCACAGGTAGATGTGTTGCTTCAACAAGGTTTTCTCTCAGATTTACGTTCCTTGTCGCATCCTCCATCGGACATCAACGTGCTACGATCTCCTTCTCCAAATACAATCATATATCATGAAACTCCTTCTACTTTAATTGGAACACCACTAGTGCGTTCAAAAGTTCACGCTTGAGTTTCTCACAGTGCTTTCATTCTCACTCTTGGATGGTTTCATGAGACTTCGAGGTGGGAGGACTATGTTTGTTCCAAAATGTGCTCCATAGTGGAACCAAAGGTTGCTTGGATTGTGCATACATTTGTTGTAGTTGGCTATGCACCAAGCCCAACCGTATACTCGCCTGGTCGAATACACAAGAATTTGATGCCGACATCAAGATATAGAAGAAAAGGATCGTGCAGGAATTGCCGTTTGTTATGCAAGATTAAGAAGATTGATCCATGTGATTGAGATTGAGATTGAGATTGAGATTGTGAGTGATATTGTGATTGAGAGTGAGAGTGAGAGTGAGAGTGAGAGTGAGAGTGTGATTGAGAGTGCGAGTGAGAATGCGATTGTGATAGCTTGGGGGTGGTCGGGAGGTAGAGGCTTCATCAAGAAGCTCGAGAGTTGGCTATGCACATGTATGAAAGAGGATTTTTGCAAGTAATATCTTCTCAACTACAAGTGGCTCAATCATACATGCTCTGATACCACTTGTAGCATCCGTTATATTGTCCATAAAGATGATCACTCGGACATACAAAAGACATAAGCCAACATAAATCTCATTCACAAAAGAACAAATCAGACAAAGTATTTCAATCAAACAAATATATACATTAATAGAGAGAAATCTTATCTGTGATCTTTAAATATCGATTCCAATTAGATCAATAGCTTTTGGAGCCATCTTCATAGAATCAAATGTTGCAATATATCATCAATAGCTTCAAAATGAAATCTGATCTTTCTTGATACAATAGCCTCTTGAAAAAGTCTCGACCTCCCGACCACCCCCGAGCTTATCACAATCGCATCCACACTCACACTCTCAATCACACTCTCACTCACACTCTCAATCACACTCTCAATCTCTGTCTCAATCTCATGGATCGTTCTTCTTAATATTGCATGATGAAAGAGGATTTCTGCAAGTAATATCTTCTCAATCTCAATATCTTCATCTTCATCATCAATGCCCATTCTTCCATGTGCATTCATTATCACTATCATGGTCCTGTAAAACATCATAACTCGGCAAAACCATTAACATCATTAGTATTAGAAAAAGAAAAACAACATTCCAAATAATAAAATGTTCCACGTGAATCAATGCGATGTTCAAAGAAGAATATCATTGCTCATATGTATGTTAATACATGTTCAAGAACATAATATGTTCTCTATAAAAACTATTGAATATCTACGAAAAAGCATATAAGAAACTTCTGCTATGCCAAGAATTTAAGGAAATTTATTCACTTGTGTTACATCTCTCAATCTGGGAATCAATTGCCCTCAATTTCACACTTGATCTATTGTACAAGAAGTTATGAACAAGATCATCTCCACTTAAGTACTTTAAGAAGCATAGGAGAAACAATTAATCCTTCGTTCTTAACACTCATCAAGAGTCATCTCGAAAGCCAATAATTCGTATGATTCGTAAGGTAAATGTGAAAAGCTTTAATGAAGCGTAAATCCATTCAATACTGCTTGACACCTCAATATGTGCAATTGTGAGCGAAGCTGCGGTACAGTCCATTAATTTCTACTTCTGTGGCATGCATGGAAGTATTTCCCATAAAGACAAATAGCGTTAGTAATCTTGTAGTTATCTTTAGACACTTTAAGGCATGCAAGATTCTTTCAAAAAGCGAATTTTGAGTTATTGTACATTAATTCCATTAATCAAACTCAAACACCGTATTTGTACTCCATATCCGAACACATATAAACAACCATACAATCACATATTAAACAGTTATAGTCTCAAAAGTACACGCGGAATTCTTGATCTAATTATAAAGATGATAGCGTATGGAATAGAAAATTATAGAATTGTGCATGGTTCACGAACATGGTGTCCGTCCTTGATGAATTAAAGCCCTTTCCATTGATTCTCGAACGTTTGTATTTAACACAACCATAAATGACATATGATCATTTTCCATCTTGTACTTCTCTACAATATTGCATATACTACAAGCTATGAAAACACTTGCATCAATTATCGCACCTCATCATACTTGTGCGTATGGACAAGAGAAAGATATGGTAAAATTCTACCTTGGCTAACTTTCCCCACACGTTCTGGTGCCTTCAATAGGCTAGCGAATGCAAAGGATGCACCCACAAAAGTCCATATCAGAACGTTTCGTTGTTTAATTACCTTAAACAACAAGGGACGATCCAATTTTATGAGATGCCTCTATTGTATACTCACGTAGTTACGAAGTCTATGAATTCAACATTTATTGGCGTGAAAGAAAACCATAATATGTGACATTATCTCCTTGCGCAAAGACCTGTAATTACTCAATAATAGGAAGGCTCAAGAGACTTATCTTTGATGGCCTGAGAGCAACAAAGTTCCGATCCTTAGATGTTCTCATCCTTGTGCAGCGCCAGGGAAAACCTTCTCGATTTGTGGAGGCTATAACTGTCACTTCAATATGTTGCTCCATGGTATTCAGTCCTCCGTCTGCTTCTTTGCTTGTTTCTCCATGCCTGATCTGCACTTGTTCTGTCATAAATTCAATGTGATAATTGATTATGAATAGAGGAATAAGAAAGGGACTTTCCAGTTACGTCAGGCATGAAAGGAAATGATGTAGACTAATTACGTACAATTTTTCGTTTATCTCATATCTACGACATGCGATAAAGATTTTGTGATCACCAGGAGTAGGCCAAAAACTCGTGGACATTCTTAGAAAGGATGTCATCATTAAAGCTGTCTGAATCAAGATCACATTCATACTTGACTGATGATGTACGATTTGCGTAATATCATTCAGATCAAACGGATATAACTCTTGATGTGGAAGCGAGATCCTCTTGCGAAATACTACTAAAAGAAATAACCGAGCTTATCTTAGAGTAAAGTACTTAATAGATGAAGATTGTATACGGACTACAAGGAATACTACAAGGGGACAACATTATTCAAAGATTAAGAGCATGGCTAGAGGAAGAAAGAAAATTGCAATTATGAAGATATAGAGACTTATGAGATTGCCCTCAACCGAGTCTTCAAGAAGGCCAAATTCAACAATTTTGATGGTGGAAGGCAGAGCGGCAAGGATCCAGATGCATGGATCAAAGATGAAGTGGATCTCCTTGATATTCGATAAATCAATGAGGACTCGAAGGCAATAGACATCATTAAGGAAGCTACGACATCTGAAAAAGCAACTCATGAAGGTAAGTTCGGTTGATCCAATTAAAGTAGAAGGAGTTTCATGATATATGATTGTATTTGGAGAACGAGATCGTAGCACGTTGATGTCCAATGGAGGATGCGACAAGGAACGTAAATCTGAGAGAAAACCTTGTTGAAGCAACACATCTACCTGTGCATAATCTAGTTCAAATGCCTTCCGCCAACAATCTGTTACTCTCACCTCTTTGCGACATCCCTTCCTCTCACATATCATCCACAGTTGCTTCTATTGAACTTTTTGTTCCTTTATCTTTAGCGTTCGATATTTCTTCTTCACATAGTCATTCCTTCATCAGCATCCGAAGACTCAGCATCAATTATAATCCTTCTTCATGTGCCCGATATGCTCTGGCATCTTCTATCTTCAAGTCATGCCCATCTCATGTCGAAGTTTGGTTACTACGAAGATCCAGCAGCGATACAGCTCCGTGAGGTGGACCAACGATCCTCCTCTGCGAGGTGGAAGGTCCTGATGAAGTCCTCGCCAAAAATAACACCATCACCACTGCAATACATCTATATAAAAACAAGCACAATGATGACATGAATTTTATAAAAACCAAGACCACGCTAATCTTCTTCGTACTGTTCTAATTTTATCAGACATCCGCGAAGGGAGTTTTGCGTCTCGTTGTTTTTTTTATCTTTACAACTTCTCAGCCTCTCACTATTTTTACAATGACTTTTTTTTCTTTTCATTACTTTACGTGTTTTGTTTTCTTCTTTTTCATTCCTTTTCGCTTGCGCAGACATTGTTTTACCTTTGTTTTGTTTTGTATGTTTTGATTTCACATATACATCACAATATACGTTCACATGCTCACTTTTATAAAAAGAAAGTTGATCAAGCGCTCCAAGAAGAAAGCTAAGTCTGCCTCGCCAGACATTGTCACAGTAATAATAAGGAGTTGTGCCATGTTTGCTATGAAAGAGATTTTGATCACGCAAATGCTTTCATATAAAAACATGTGTTCATACTTTTCATAATGAGTTCCTAATGTTTCAAATAGCTTCGATTCTGGTTTATGGGGTTCACAAGCTTGGATCTTCATCGTCTGAAGTCGTTCCTATAAATCACACTTCCATTTCATATTGTGTCAATCCTAGAAAGCTTCTAAGTATACAGTCTGATAATAGTTTTCTAATACTAATGATGTTAATGGTTTTGCCGAGTTATGATGTTTTACAGGACCATGATAGTGATAATGACCCTCCTCTGCGAGGTGGAAGGTCCTGATGAAGTCCTCGCCAAAAAAAACACCACCACCACTGCAATACAACTATATAAAAACAAGCACAATGATGACATGAATTTTATAAAAACCAAGACCAGCTGTGTCCGTCTTTGATGAATTAAAGCCCTTTCAATTGATTCTCGAACGTTTGTATTTAACACAACCATAAATGACATATGATCTTTTTCCATCTTGTACTTCTCTACAATATTGCATATACTAGAACCTATGAAAACACTTGCATCAATTATCGCACCTCATTATACTTGTGCGTATGGACAAGAGAAAGATATGGTCAAATTATACCTTGGCTAACTTTTCCCATACGTTCTGGTGCCTTCAATAGGCTAGCGAATGCACAGGATGCACCCACAAAAGTCCATATCACAACGTTTAGTTGTTTAATTACCTTAAACAACAAGAGACGATCCAATTTTATGAGATGCCTCTATTGTATACTCACGTAGTTACGAAGTCTATGAATTCAACATTTATTGGCGTGAAAGAAAACCATAATATGTGACATTATCTCCTTGCGCAAAGACCTGTAATTACTCAATAATAGGAAGGCTCAAGAGACTTATCTTTGACAGCCTAAGAGCAACAAAGTTCTAATCCTTAGATGTTCTCATCCTTGTGCTGCGCCAGGGAAAAACTTCTCGATTTCTCCAGGCTATAACTGTCACTTCAATATGTTGCTCCATGGTATTCAGTCCTCCGTCTGCTTCTTTGCTTGTTTCTCCATGCCTGATCTGCACTCGTAGGTCTCCACCACGAATGGAAGATGTCGAAAACTTTTTTTAGTTCTTTCTTGCGTTGCGGCCAGCTGTAAGTCGTTCGAACGCACTCTGCATGCCCCCGTTTAGACAGATATTCAAAATGAAGTGAGCATCGAAATTTATAGACTTAACAACATCTATCAATGATATATATCTACCAAAATATTGATCAAAATCTGTTTCATAGCAAACATGGCACAACTCCTTATTATTACTGTGACAATGTCTGACGAGGCAGACTTAGCTTTCTTCTTGGAGCGCTTGATCAACTTTCTTTTTATAAAAGTGAGCATGTGAACGTATATTGTGATGTATATGTGAAATCAAAACATACAAAACAAAACAAAGGTAAAACAATGTCTGCGCAAGCGAAAAGGAATGCAAAAGAAGAAAACAAAACACGTAATATAATGAAAAGAAAAAAAAGTCATTGTAAAAATAGCGAGAGGCTGAGAAGTTGTAAAGATAAAAAAACAACGAGACGCAAAACTCCCTTCGCGGACGTCTGATAAAATTAGAACAGTACGAAGAAGATTAGCGTGGTCTTGGTTTTTATAAAATTCATGTCATCATTGTGCTTGTTTTTATATAGTTTTATTGCAATGGTGGTGGTGTTTTTTTGGCGAGGACTTCATCAAGACCTTCCACCTCGCAGAGGAGGATCGTTGGTTCACCGCACGGAGCTGTATCGCTGCTGGATCTTCGTAGTAACCAAACTTCGACATGAGATGGGCATTACTTGATTGATTGAGGAATAAAATAGAAGATAGAAGATGTCAGAGCATATCGCGCAGAGTCTTCGGATGCTCATGAAGGAATGACTATGTGAAGAAGAAATATCGAACGCTAAAGATAAAGGAACAAAAAAGTTCAATAGAAGCAACTGTGGATGATATGTGAGAGGAAGCGATGTCGCAAAGAGGTGCGAGTAACAGATTGTTGGCGGAAGGCATTTGAACTAGATTATGCACAGGTAGATGTGTTGCTTCAACAAGGTTTTCTCTCAGATTTACGTTCCTTGTCGCATCCTCCATCGGACATCAACGTGCTACGATCTCCTTCTCCAAATACAATCATATATCATGAAACTCCTTCTACTTTACTTTAATTGGAACACCGCTAGTGCCTTCAAAAGTTCACGCTTGAGTTTCTCACAGTGCTTCCGTTCTCACTCTTGGATGGTTTCATAAGACTTCGAGGTGGGACGAGTATGTTTGTTCCAAAATGTGCTCCATAGTGGAACCAAAGGTTGCTTGGATTGTGGATACATTTGTTGTAGTTGGCTATGCACCAAGCCCAACCGTATACTCGCCTGGTCGAATACACAAGAATTTGATGCCGACATCAAGATATAGAAGAAAAGGATCGTGCCGGAATTACCGTTTGTTATGCAAGATTAAGAAGATTGATCCATGTGATTGAGATTGAGATTGAGAATGAGATTGTGAGTGAGATTGTGATTGAGAGTGAGAGTGAGAGTGAGAGTGTGATTGAGAGTGCGAGTGAGAATGCGATTGTGATAGCTCGGGGGTGGTCGGGAGGTAGAGGCTTCATCAAAAAGCTTTTTTCTCCAAAGCTATTGTATCAAGATGGTTGAAGCTTCATCCGGAACTTATTACTTGTATATGGATTTGTAAAACATTAGATTTATCAGATAAGTTTTATTTCATAAGTTTTTGTTTTCTTTATTATTTTATTTAATTTTATGAGTAGCAATTTTATGATTTCATTTTGGAGTGATTGGACGAACGCTACAAGTGGTATCAGAGCAAGTATTTCATGCAGTATATATTATGCAGATGAGGGTCTATTACTCAGATATTGTTAATACAAGTGGTATCTGATATTTCTCTATCAGAAGAATGTAATATACGTGTCAAAAGGATATACTTAACTTATGGTTCGAGAGCATATCAACTACAAAACTCATGTGTTTAACATTAGTAGCTCATTGCATGCTTTCGTTGTGATCACTTTCTAGATATTTTGGGTAATTTTTGTATGGCACTTAAATGAAAAATAACTACTTAGAAAAGTTCAATACCATTGGGCAGTCGATCAAGACAAGACTTGTTGCAGATCATATTTTATTGCTACATATGGAGATTGTGACTTGAGTTATGATCATGTGAAAGATACTTTCATCGCAAATACTATTTCTCATGGTTTTATCAGGATGACATGTTCTGCAGGATTTCGATAGTGATGATGAATTACAACTGGGAGTTATCAGCATTGACATTAACATTCTCTGCAAGCATCATCAGAGAGCAGCCAATCACCACCATAGCTATTCTCATGGAAACTCTACATGTGATCATCGGCACATCGATGTATGGCACTAACAAGGATGGATTCCCATTTCTCGAGCAGCGACGGAAAAGTCTCACGGCATAAGCAAATTGAACCAAATATTGGAAACTATATAAAGCAAAGAGATATGAATGAGAGGCTCACAGATATGAGCTTGCGTATTGTACTCGCCGGAGTTTTCGAAACAGAGCTTGACTTTACCGTACAGAACTATAACAAGATGATCATGTGTTTAATACACAAAAGGCAGAGGAACGCATAGAAATCTAAGAATTATCTCGTGATTGAGAGTGAGAGTGAAGGTGTGATTGAGAGTGTGAGTGTGAGTGAGATTGAGAATGTGATTGGGATTCCAATTATATGATCACATGATTGTGATTGAGATTGAGAGTGTGAGTGTGAATGAGATTGTGATAGCTCGGGGGTGGTCGGGAGGTCGAAGCTTCATCAAGAAGCTATTTTCCAAAGCTATTGTATTAAGGTGGTTGAGTCTTCATCCGGAACTTATTACTTGTATATGGATTTGGAAAACACAAGACTTATAAGATAAGTTTAATTTCACAGTTTTTGTTGTGTTTATTATTTTGTTCAATATTAAAGAAATTATATGATCTGATGTATTTCTTTTCTCTCTGAGTGATTGGAGGAATGCTACAAGTGGTATCAGAGCGGAATCGATCCTCGGAAACCATGGATGAAATTTAGAGAGTAGAGCGGAGTTGGATTCTGCAACAAGATGCAAGCTTTGAACAAGAAGATTGAAGAGCAAGAGGAACTTATTCAGAAACGTCTTCGAGAATTGTGCAAAGAACGAGGTGAAAAGAAACGAGAGGGCTTTCATTGTGCAAGCTTATGGTTCGAGAGCATATCAACTACAAAACTCATGTGTTTAACATTAGTAGCTCATTGCATGCTTTCGTTGTGTAATGCATGATGTCCATTCAAGGAGGAGCTGAAGGAATCATAATTACGAGGAACTGATGGACAATGAACTTATCTGAAGGACGCAGATGATGCATCTTTCCTTTATCTCTGCAAGGCAAAGCTCTAAAAGAGGAAAGCTATCAAGAAACCTTACTTTTCAATTGAGTGAATTTATGGAGTTCTCAAATTAGCTCAGAAAAGACAAAAGAAGTTATATGATTTAAAGAGAAGACCACTTGAATTCTAAGTTGATGATATGGTATTTCTTAAAGTTAATCCTCACCGATCTAACTTATTGCTAGGGAAGGATCATAGACTTTCTCCTCGATATGCAGGTCCTTTTAAAGTTTTGAAAAAGATTGGATCTCTTGCTTATTTGCTAGAATTACCTAAATATCTAAATGTGCATCCTGTATTTCATGTCAGCTTACTTAAAAGATATGTGTCTAATGTTGCTCATGTTCTGCAGGACAATTATAAGCTAAAAGATGATGGCTCTTTTGAGCTTCAACCAGAAATAATATTAGATAGGAAGGAAAGATTTCTTAGAAATAGATCTATAGTAGAAATAGATCTATACCCTCTTTGCATCAACAATATCTGAGTAATAGACCCTCTTGAGGGGGAAGAATGTAATAGACCCTCTTGAGGAGAAGGAAGCCTCAACTCAACACTCTATTGCGAAGGTTTAATGTTAGAATTAGCAAAATGTCAATTATCAGAATACAAGAGAGTTCACAGCGTTCCAAATAAAATTATGGAACTCCAAGGTTTTGAAGATAAGGTCGTGTTTTATGGAAGTCTAAAATTTCATTTATCCGTTGCATCCTTGTGAACATAAGTAATGAGTGTGAAACCAAATATTGGAAACTATATAAAGCAAAGAGATATGAATGAGAGGCTCACAGATATGAGCTTGCGTATTGTAGTCACCGGAGTTTTCGAAACAGAGCTTGACTTTACCGTACAGAACTATTACAAGATGATCATGTGTTTAATACACAAAAGGCAGAGGAACGCATAGAAATCTAAGAATTATCTCGTGATTGAGAGTGAGAGTGAGAGTGTGATTGAGAGTGTGAGTGTGAATGAGATTGAGAATGTGATTGGGATTCGAATTATATGATCACATGATTGTGATTGAGATTGAGAGTGTGAGTGTGAATGAGATTGTGATAGCTCGGGGGTGGTCGGGAGGTCGAGGCTTCATCAAGAAGCTATTTTCCAAAGCTATTGTATTAAGGTGGTTGAGTCTTCATCCGGAACTTATTACTTGTATATGGATTTGGAAAACACGAGACTTATAAGATAAGTTTAATTTCATAATTTTTGTTATGTTTATTATTTTGTTGAATATTATGACTAGCAATTATATGATCTGATGTATTTCTTTTCTCTCTGAGTGATTGGAGGAATGCTACAAGTGGTATGAGAGTGGAATCAATCCTCGGCAACCATGGATGAAATTTAGAGAGCAGAGCGGAGTTGGATTCTGCGACAAGATGCAAGCTTTGAACAAGAAGATTGAAGAGCAAGAGGAACTTATTCAGAAACCTCTTCGAGAATTGTGCAAAGAACGAGGTGAAAAGAAACGAGAGGGCTTTCATTGTGCAAGCTTAGCAAGATAAGTTCGTCTTCCATTATTTTCTTCACGTGCACGAATAGTGTATGGTATTCCTCATTTGACGATTGAACTCAATAAAAGTTAGCACTAATAGTATCCATTCTTTGCCAACTCTGAGGACAGAGTTCTTCAAAGAGGGGAAGAATGTAATATACCTGTCAAAAGGATATACTTAACTTATGGTTCGAGAGCATATCAACTACAAAACTCATGTGTTTAACATTAGTAGCTCATTGCATGCTTTCGTTGTGATCACTTTCTAGATATTTTGGGTAATTTTTGTATGGCACTTAAATGAAAAATAACTACTTATTTGCAAAGAGAAACATTACATACTTTCTTTCTTCAAAGGGTTTGTATTAGCGATAGATTGCGTCGATATGTTATCATGTTGTGGTTATGACTTGATCATAAAAAAAAAAGAAATCATTCGCTATATTCTGTAAAGCAAAATTAAACGTAAACTTTATAAAAAAAAAACCGCGCACATCAAAAGAAAAGAAAACGCATTAAAAATAGAGAAAAGAACGCAAAAATAATAGTACATCGTGTTTTTTGCCTATAAAGTAGGAGAACTAATGGAGAACGATGATATCTGAATTGTTGTCTATCCTCATCGGGAATAGTATTGTTTCCCACGACATAGATCCACGCTGTGTGCCTGGCTCGTCCACTTCTTCAATCCTTCCAAGTTCTCCATCATAACCGGCGTGCCCTCGAAATTCATCCAGATATCACTTGTAGCGTTCCTCCAATCACTCAAAAAGAAAAGAAATGTATTAAATCATATAATTGCTACTCACAAAATTGAACAAAATAATTAAGAGAACGGAATCTTATGAAATAAAACTTATCTTATAAATCCCGTAATTTACAACTCCATATACAAGTAATAAGTTCCAAATGAAGACTCAATCATTTTGATCCCATAACTTTGGAAAATAGCTTCTTGATGAAGCCTCGACCTCCCGACCACCCCCAAGCTATCACAATCTCATTCACATTCACACTCTCATTCTCATTCACAATCTCAATCTCATTCATAATCAAAATCATGTGATTATACAATTACAATCCCAATCTCATTCTCAATCACACTCTCACTCTCAATCACAATCACAATCTTGTGGATAGTCATCTTGATGTTGTTGAATGACACAAAAAGGAATCATGTAAAGACATTTCGTCTCAATCTCATTCTCGACATCTTCCTATTCATCTCCATAGCTTCATGTTTGATCTTCAATCTATCATTCCTCTGGCTTCTCATGCTCGATATAGTCTAGAACAAGGCATTGTTTTCCAGACTCTTCTATGACTTCTACTCACTTTGGTATAAAACTAAGGAACCCATATCTTCGTAGAACCTTAATTTCATTCTGAACATGTCTCGATGAGGTCCGTTCGAATGGACACTTCATTGCAAAGTAATATAAGAAAAGAAAACAATTGAATGAATAGTAGAACGGAAAACGCGCACATATTCCATAAGAGGTAAAGAAAAAAAAAAGGGAATAATAAAAATACGAATCACTGAGTAGTCACGAAAAAGTTAGAAAAAGCAAGAGATCAACATTGAGTTTCAGATTGACATGTGGATTACAATTGTGTAATCTTGTAGCGTTTAATATTTTAGGTTTCACACTATTTTTTTTCTTAGATTCACATGCTCACACACACATACATGATAACGCACCTAGAGTTTGTTCAATAACGTTCAAGCTGACTCATTCGCACTATGAATTGTTTTTGTGAGAATAGTGAAGTCGATAGATGACCATATCTTTAGTTGGAGACGAGGCTTGTTATAATAAATGTCAACAAAGTTTAAGACTTCGAATGGCTTCTTAAATAATTTGGATGTTCATATCTCCATCCTTAATGTATCTCCGATGGTGTCGTTGGGCAGAATGGCAAATCAAGAACATTTCTGGTCTAAAGCACCAAGTACTTTCTACCCATGATTCATATCCAAAATCATTATGTTTTGACCCGGTGGTGCTCCATTTAGCAACAAAGTTTTCATTTGAATTACCCACACCATTGATGAGGTTTATTACATTCTTTCCCTCTTTAAAGAACTCTGTCCTCAGAGGTGGGACAAAAGGTGCTATCCAAACAAGAACTAATTCTCAATGCAACATCCATGCTTGAATCTATATTGTGGAAAACTTGAGTGTGTTTTTCTTCACAAACATACTAAAATAATGGTAGAGCACTTATATTGTTCACTTGCTTCATTAGTAGTCTTTGGATTGATATCGGTCTTGGTTGTCCTATTATCTTGTTGCTTGTTCGCTCACTTTTAAATTTAGTGGATTAAATTTCCATGATCTTCTCTGGATTAATTCCGCTCTGATACCACTTGTAGCGTTTAATATTTTAGGTTTCACACTATTTTTTTTCTTAGATTCACATGCTCACACACACATACATGATAACACACCTAGAGTTTGTTCAATAACGTTCAAGCTGACTCATTCGCACTATGAATTGTTTTTGTGAGAATAATGAAGTCGATGGATGACCATATCTTTAGTTGGAGACGAGGCTTGTTATAATAAATGTCAACAAAGTTTAAGACTTCGAATGGCTTCTTAAATAATTTGGATGTTCATATCTCCATCCTTAATGTATCTCCGATCATGTCGTTGGGCAGAATGGCAAATCAAGAACATTTCTAGTCTAAAGCACCAAGTACTTTCTACCCATGATTCATATCCAAAATCATTGTGTTTTGACCCGGTGGTGCTCCATTTAGCAACAAAGTTTTCATTTGAATTACCCACACCATTGATGAGGTTTATTACATAGATTCACAACTTGTGTGCTCACTGGACCTATCATCTCTCCATAGATAGATGGGATGTTGGAAGGGAACTATTCTCCTGAGTCATCAATCTCTGGTATAGGTGGTCGTGTTTCCTATTCTTGCCTCCATCTTTCCTCTTGAATCTCTCTTAAGATGGCGTGTGAATCCATGTAGCCCATTTGATGATTTTCTAAGTCCAACCTAGCCCTTTCAGATAGTGTTGTCTCTAAGGGATCCTGTGGCCTAGTTTGGATGCTAGATCTAACTTTTGTTGTGTTTGATACTAGTCGCTCTAACCTTTCTAGTAATCCTTGGAAATGTAGCTCGGGTTTAGCCATAACTAACCAATTTAGGTACTGGGATGCCTCAAACATGGCCTGGGCTAACTCTACAATTTTCATGCACAGTTTGGTTCTCTCTATTTCCAAGTCAGCTCTAGGGTAGTTCTTGTTGGATTCTCTTACCTATGGTCCGTCTTGTATCCTAGCTTGATAAGCTTTGAGCATCATGTCAAGGTTTTCTAGGTTGGGGTCTACTAGTAGTGATCCTCGCTTTGGGGTTACCACATTCGACTTAGCCTCTTGTGATGCCATTTCTAAAACCTTGGCTCTGGTTTCCCTCAGGCTTTCCTCTAACTGGTTAATCTTTTTGCTCCATTTTCTCTTATGTCACTCTCTTGACTCTTTCTAGGTTCTTGTCTTCTTTCCTATTGATTCTCCTACATCACTGGCTTCAACAATTATTGCGAGGGTCTCTAGTTGCATCTACCTTTGTGCTTGGGCTCTAGCTACCACCTCAATGGGTATGTATTGGGGTATGGAACCTTTAGTGTGTTGCACTATTCCTATCGCATTGATGGGGTCACTTTCATGGGTGTATTAGTGGGGTTCTTAGGGAAATCTCTTATAAAGTGATCCTTCCCACATTCAGGACAAAATCCTTGAATATTGTTGATATCTGTGACACATTAACATACCTTATACACACGATTAGTATTTATTACCCCACACTTATAAAAACATTAAAAAATATAAGCATATCAGTGCTTTATTTATCATGATTGCTCACATATTTATGATCCATACACATATATGGGCTTCTCACTTTTAAGGGTTCCATGCTTTCAAGTTCTCATGGATACATATTAACAATTGTCGTTCATTTTAAATACTTGAAGCGATAGACTCATACATATTCAATACTTTTCAAAGATTGATTTCATAATTCCTCCTACCCATAATCCAAATTTCTTGGTGATTGGAAAAGGACTCTAATATCTAGGCAACAACTTGGTACATTGACTAGTCTTAAACTTTTCTGATCTTTCAGGAACACAAAGATAAACTTGATCACCAACCTGAAAAAGTAAGATCTCTTTGCTTCGGATCGGCATAAGCCTTTGCATGATCTTGAACTTTCTTTAAGTTTTTTTTTTCTATCGTAAGCTTAAAGTTCATGTCTTGAAGGAATTCTTGAGCTCCTTGAACTCAATCATTTTAAAGTCCTACTACATATGGAGACTCTTGTATAATTACATGGGTCTAAGGGGTAGAACCCTTCAGTTTCTAGGTGTGAAACCCTTGGGATTTATGGTTTCTTTACCCCTTTTAGATGGGTCTTGAACCTTACGGCTAATTCTCTAAGGTTGAGTACCTTAGGCTTGATTGGAAGCTTCTCTTAGCCACTTGGTTTGTACATGAGAGCTTGAAGAGTCTTCTTTTAGAAGCCATGTGATTTTATGTGATTTTCTAAGCTTTGAAACCATGTGAACACCTTAGGGACCCATGTGATGGAAGATACACATGTCCTGCTGAGAGAGACTTACCCCCTTGGACTTGGAGCTATATATCAGAGGTGTTGTTTGGGTGGAAAGACATCTCTCTTCCTAGTGTGAGTCTAGTTAGTTAGTCTTCTTAGTTGTGTGGAGGATATGGAATCCTTCGAAGAGTCTTCTTTTATAAGCCATGTGATTTGTGTGATTTCGTAAGCTTGGAAACCATGTGAACACCTTAATGACCCATGTGATGGAAGATACACATGTCCCCTTGAGAGGGACATACCCCCTTGGACTTGGAGCTATATATTGGAGGGGTTGGTTGGGTGGAAATACATCTCTCTTCCTAGTGTGAGTCTAGTTAGTTAGTCTTCTTAGTTTGTGTGTAGGCTATGGAATCCTTCCACAACACTGGTATCAAAGCTTGGTTTGAGCCAAGCTAGATATTTTCTCTATGACTCAAAGTGAGGATCCAAGCTAGATAGTTTCTTTAAGATTCAAAATGGTGGTTACCTCACACACATGAGAAGAATACACAGGAGATTTCATGGCTGGAAAAAATCAGCCGCGTGACCCTATCCAATCCACTTGAGCAAGCATGTCTTGAAGAAGGCCATGGAGTGTATTTAAGAGGAGTGCACGATAGCGTCTCCTCTTTCTCCATGTTGCAAGAAGGCATTGGGGCGTTCCTTCAAGGCGCCACATGGACATGTGACCCACAATGATAGGCCAGCCTATACGCACTCAGATTGGATGAGGGACATGGGGGAGACATCCTTCTCTCTACCTTGAAACCATTTTTCGATGACTCCATAAGTATTTATAAAGAAATTGCAAAATAGAAAAAACTTCGTATATGGGATTTAAAGATCCCAATTGGAAAAAAAGGAGGAGCTGGCGCCTTTCGCATGCATCTTCTTCTAGTATGCCCAAAAGAGAGAGATCTTTTTGTTGTCTTCATCTCCACTCATGATCTCAAGATTTCCTCGTCATCCAAGCCCTCAACACATGTGTTGTGAGAATAGGATGGAGAACATCAAGTAAAGGAAGATGGATCCTTCCAAAGGACAAAGGAAGGAGAACGCTCGAATTGAAGCTAAGTTTATTCTTGCTTGAAAAAAATGAGTGTATGTGCATTTTCTCTTAACAAGAGATGATTTCCATGCAAAGATTTCATTGTTTGGTACATCATCATTCTTCTTTCCATTACAAATGTTTTAAATGCACGAAAAATACCTTGCAACTCCCAAATATTGATCTATAATCAAGATCTAGGGTATTTAGCATCATGCCAAATTTTCTTTAAAGTATTTTAGAAGAGGATATCCATTTCAGAAGCTATGCACTATGAGACAAACACAGAATGAAGAGATATTCATTCCAAGGAGCACACAAGGAACATGGTGGGATCTTAGGATAATTATTTCATTGTGTGTTGCTCCTCATACAAAAAAATCACCTCTATGCAAAATGAGAATACTTATTTAAGAAGCATGGATCTTTTTTTATTTTGTTTCCCAATAATAAGAGTGATATCCGTTAGCTACGCATAGAGGTTGCACCAATTGAATGCATACATCAATGCATGAGTACTAAAAAGCAATGCAATATGGGGCAACCATAAGTTTTGAAAAGCTCTTGACCAGGAACAAAAGAAACAACGAGGTTTGAATAAGTCTTTCATTAAGTTTCTTCTCAATTTTCATGATATTGCATGCATGCTTTTAAGATGCACACATATTGGGCACAAGTAAGTATGAAGTTCCAAGATGGAAGGGAAGAGGCACGATGGCCCAAGTCTACTTCATCATCCTTAGAATATTCAAATGAAATCGAGGGACGGACTAAGCTCAATTTCCAAATAAGTATTTGCCCTCTTTTCTTTTTGTTTCAAACTATGAATCATGCACTGCATGTTGTAATAGAAATGAGCTCAGAAGTGGATGCATAGATTTAGGTGGCCCGGTTTTCTTGACAATTAGGCATGGAAATAAGTTGCACTATGCATCCAGTTCATTGCTTTGATTGGATGAGCATAAAAATGGTCATGGTTAGAAAGAATGCATGTAATGCACTATTGCAATTCGCATATATCTAGTTGCATGGAGATTTTGTACCATCCTATGGACAAGCAAAGTTCCAACTTGGGACATTTTGCATGATTTAAGGACAGGTTCAATTTTCTGAACCTTATGCATGCAACACCTTTTCCAGTAAAGGTGTAACCATTAGGCATACACTAGTATGCATATGGAACATATTACATGGGTTTCTGAGTTGAGAGGGAGATTAAGTTTTTGAACTTAAGCTTAAGTAGGATTTGAATTTATTAGGTTTTAGAAATAATGGTGATGAGGCCAATTTCCCACTCTAAACCATTTAATTCCATTATTTTTGGCTTGATAATAAAAAGCCAAATAATTCTAAATACATTAAATCTTAAGTCCTTCTTATGGAATTTTAAATCCCATAAAAACCCATGGCATGCCTGATCAACAAGGCCATAGACTTAAGTTGATAGGACAATATTCTCTCTTCATAAAACCATGATACAATGGTGATAACTTAGAGCATCATTTTCTCAAACTCTAAGGTAGACAAAATATGGTATAACATAATCTTAGTTTGTGGAAGATGAAAGTATCAGTGCTTTTGTTCGAGAAATTTCTTTGTTTGAAAGAACTAAAGAACTATTTAGAACTTGACATTATTCTTCCAAGCAAATGCAAAGCATGAATAGAAGGTAAGACTCAAGGGTTCTAATAAACCCTAATAACCATTTTCTAATGTCCTAGAAGTAAAGGAATATTCAAAATGGTAAATGGCATTACCATATACCTCAATATAAAGATTTGATTGGCATATCAACTATTCTTTGTTCATATTAATCATTATGTCAAAAAAGGATAATATCTAGTTGATATATAAACTAGCTCTATTATCAAGTGACATAACAACAATCTTTTAGAATACATAAGAACAAAGGAATCTTTGAAAAGCCAATCTTTGACATTAAGTCTTGTCAAATTGCAATTACAACTAAGACTTGGTAAGTTAAAAGTTTCATGAGCACTAAAACATGCTATGGAAATTACACTTACAAGTCTATAGAAGTAAAAGCTCTTCCTTGATTAGAGTAAAAGAAGGTTTAAACTCAAGATTCAAGCTAAATTTACCTTTACTAAAGTGGAAGTGGGACATCTAGGCTTACACTACCACAGAAGTAAATTCTGTGGTATGGGACATCGAATTTGTGGGTAATCTCAACTTGAAGTTTGGGACATCTATTTTATAAGCTTAGAGAAGAGAAATCAGAAAGCTTTGAATAGTTCTTTTAACCAAGGAGAAAAATAAAATATTGAAAATAGACTCTTTCAAATTCTATTGAAAGATCATAATTTTCAATATATCCTCAGGTAGTTTTTGAGGAAGAAAACTCTTAAGGAGGGGAGAAATTTCCCAAGAACTTGTATCTTATGCCTTTAAAAGACCAAATAAGGTATTGTAAGGTAAATGATATGCAAGAAATAGATAAAGTTGAAGTACTTCCTCGTATGCTAGTGCTTCATATGTATTCATTATTTCTTCCAACCTAGATGAAGTTCTTAAGAATTGAGAGCTCTCAAAGAACCTCAATGCAAGAGAAGACTTTCATACACCATAAGGATTGTAGGAATCCTAAGTGATCCTAAAGGTATCTTGATGCTTCATGGGGATAACATAACATATGTTATGGATTACAATAATATAGAACTAAGGAAAATGGCTCCTTCTATGAAGCACAATAGCTATATCCCTAAGTAGAGCCCATGGGTAAAGCATTGAACATGAAGGGATCTAAAGGAGAAAGATCTAGTCTTATCTCTTATTTTCGCTAAAGAAGAAAAGAAAAGTCAAAAGACCTAAGTGGGGTAAAATCAAGTCAAAATTTAAGTTTGATAAGATGATTCACACCATAGTAAATGGTTAACCAAATATTTAAGTAAGATTAGTAGTGGTGTATCTAAGCACCTTAGTCCTTGCTCTCATAATTTGGTACCATAATTTGTAATAGATAGAGATCATTAGAAAGGAAAGGGAAGGTGAGAAAGTATAGAGACATAGTTATGTGGATTGGATGAAGAACCCATTGGTATGGGATAGTGGGTACTGAATCCCATTGAGTACATTTTCTTAATGGAGAGAAGAAAAAGGGACTCATGATCCAATGGAATATGCTAAGAAGTTAATTTCTAGGAATAGGCATCTTCTTTAATTATCCTCTCAAAGGGAAGAAGAATTCTTTAAACAATATACTAAAGGATCTAACTCTCATGGAGAATTACAAATGAAGAGAATATCAACTTCTTGGAGTTTGAACGTAAACTCCAAAGGTTGAAGCTCTAAAAATTTCATTTGAAAGTTATGACTTGGAATTCAAGGAAACATAAAGATGATCTTAGGCCACGCTTGGAAGAAGGCTGAGAAAGATCATCATTTGGGTACTTGATAGTTCAAGTCAATGAGAAGAATTAGAGAGATCTAGTTATGATGTTAACATAGGAGATCTTGGAATAGATCTAGAATATAAAGGAGAGAATTCTAGAAGGATCAAGAAGACCTTAAAGGTTTGAGATCCAACTAAAATCCATGAGGATTAAGTACTGAAGAAATAGCTGGAATAATCTATTCTTACTTGCAACCTTAAGGATAGAAAAATATTTTACATTGTGAGTTCCCATCTAGGGACGTAGTTATAAAGATCTTAAATCTTTTTTGGAAGAACAAGTAAAATAAATTTCAATCAGTTAGCGTCTTTAATAGTTAGATCAATTGCTATGGATTCTAGTTCCTTAAAGTGGATTCTGAAAACTACGTAAAGTTTTGAAAAAATATTAAGCCCACTTTCTATAAGCTATTCGAATTCTCTCTAAAGATAAAGATGATGTTATATCCTCTTAAAAACTAGATAATCCACCTATTCCATTCGATTGGTTGGGCATGAATTATAAAATGATATTCACCTCTATTTTATTGGAGGTGAAATTCGAACAAGAAAATCCACCCATTTCACTAAAAGAGAGGAAGTGATTTGGGCAAAGATTATGAAAGATTCATTTTTCTTTTAAAAAAGTTGGATTTTAACTTGATAAATGAATATGATAAAGAAGCATTCATCATTTATCTAGGTTCATGCACAAGTGGTGCAGAGCAATGGAGCATGGTAGCAATTTATCTGAAGTCACTTTGAATCCACCTAATTCACATGTTTGAGCTATGGAGACCTAGATGGCACATGGCTTAAACAAGGAAATAAGCATGGTTGTTCTCTTCCACCCTTTTCATTATTTCCATACTTTGCATTCTTTTTTGTATGAAAAACTAGATGGGACTTGGAATGATTTGGCTAGGGAAACAGACCACACATGGATTCTCCTCTTTTAAGATTCATTCGGGGTAAAATCCCCCTTCTCAATAAAGAGGCATATGTCTCCACTCATTTTCAAGGAAGGAAATGCTTTTAAGGGGGGAGAATGTTGTATAATTACATGGGTCTTAGGGGTAGAACCCTTGGGTTTCTAGGTGTGAAACCCTTGGGATTTATGGTTTATTTACCCATTTTAGATTGGTCTTGAACCTTAGGGCTAATTCTCTAAGGTTGACTACCTTAGGCTTGACTAGAAGCTTCTCCTAGCCACTTGTTTTGTATGTGAGAGCTTGGAGAGTCTTCTTTTAGAAGCCATGTGATTTCATGTGATTTCCTACTCTTTGAGACCATGTGAACACCTTAGGGACCCATGTGATGGAAGGTCCACATGTCCCCTTGAGAGGGACTTACCCCATTGGACTTGGAGCTATATATTGGAAGGGTTGGTTGGGTGGAAAGACATCTCTCTTCCTAGTGGAGTCTAGGTAGTTAGTCTTCTTAGTTTGTGTGGAGGCTATGGAATCCTTCCATAACATAGACCTAGGCTAGAACCCATACATCTACATGAATGGACTAAATTCAGTTGATGAATTCTTAGGAGTGTTATAGGCAAACTCAGCCAAAGGAAGGTATTCTTTCTGTCAGTTTATTTTGAAGTGATTGAGTATGTCTCTCAAGATTTGATTGACTTTCTATGTCTGTCCATCCATCTCCAGATGTTTAGTGGTTCTTAAACTTAGTTTACTTTCAAGTCTACTAAAGACTGCTCGCCAAAAATGACTTGTAAATTGAGCATCCGGATGCAAAACTATGTCTATTAGAAGACCTTAGAGTCTGTAAAGTTGATTTACAAATATTTTCGTGAGTTCTGGAGTCTTACAAGTAGTCTTGAGTGGAATAAATTGAGCAAGTTTAGTGAATCGAGCAACTTTTCCATTTACCTTTGGGAATCTCCAAAGGATGCAACAATCCTCAAAATTTAAGTCGTTCAAACTTATTGAATTGACATTTATGGCACATGGATACATAGTTTTGCACATCTCGATGTCAACTAGGCCAATAAAAATATCGTTTAACTAAGTCATAGGTTCGGTTAATACCAGGATGTCCAACACTTGGAGCATCATGGTTTTCAAAAAGTACTTGATTTCGTATGTTCAAAATACTTGGGACACAAACCTTACCTTTATAAACCAAATATTCATCTTGGAGGGAGAAGTGTTTAAACTTTCCATGCTTAAGTGAAGCTTGGATCTTCCTTGAAACTTCCTTTTAGAGTTGAAATAAATTCACTTTGAATTTGTACAAAATTTAGATTGTTCGGCATAGGCATCCTATTGAGAGTTCCACCCTTTTGTCCCAACTCACTTTCATTCTCATGCAAGCACATTTATCCCACATGCAAGGGAATTCTCCCAAACTCCATATAAGCATGGCCTTGTTTCACTCCTCACAAGCCATTCACTCTAGCTCTTGGAAAGAGTGCCCTCACTGTCCTCATGGAGTCCTCATGCTCATGGACCATCTTATGTTAGTAATTTCCATTTCTATTTCTATTCTTTTCATCATGTTTTGTTATCTTTTGTTCCTTCCTCCATAGCTTGTTAGATGTGTGCATGCCATTAGAGTAGTAGTGCTTTGTTATTTGATAGGGGAAAGAGAAACTTATGAAAATCGCATGCTAATATTGCAAAGATGCTAACAAATTAACTTAATTAAAAAATGGTCAACAAATCCAGAATGATTAAAGGAAGTAAAAGTGAAGTTTCCATCATAGTGGTGAAACATATAGTTCATAGTAGTGATGCAACACAAAAAATAAGGAAAAAAAGAAACATGTAAATAGTTGTTAGAAGCACTTTATTAGAAAGATGTTAAAGGGAGGGAGGGAGGGATTAAGAATTACATGCTAATGATGAGGATTAAAAAAAGAATCATAACTTAGCCCATTGTGTTGTCGGAAATATTTGCATTTTCTAGTTGACAACTAGGAAAATTAAAATATGTTATTGGTGAATTCTAAACCTCTTTTATATCACTATTGATCAGTTGTTTTGATTGGAATTAACTACTTTTGAAGTGTTTACAGGTATGAATGATGAAGAAGAACATATGTTCATATTAGGGTTTACCCTAATTACACATTTAATGAGTTTTTATATTCATACATTCAAGAATCACGGGTATAAAACCCTAGGGTCTCTTGAATTCATGTGTTGTTTATGACACTAGAGTTAATGTTAAGGTTCAAATGAATTATAATGGGTTAATGAATGGTTAAATTAGGGTTCCAATGGGTTTCCAAGGGTTTTAGAAGGGTTATGAGTGTAGGATTAAGCGAGAATGGATATTGGCATTAGTGAAACATTTGATATTTACTTAAATTAGTTTATAAATTAAACATTTACTTATTTAAAATTAATTAGTTATATTAATAGTGTGTGTAAGTATTTATACTTAGGTAATTACTTAATTAAAACCTTAATGTAAGCTTCAAATTAAATGAATTATTAAGTTATGCAAATTACAGATAATTAAATTGAAATCATAAATTAAATAGATTAATAATGAGTGGTGTATGTGAGTAACATTGAAAGTGTGGTGTGAGTTAAGTGTGTAACTAAAGTGTCTAAAGTGAGTAGTTAAAAGTGTGGTAACTATGTGTGCAAATTAAAAGAGTGATTTAGATAAAGTATACATCTAAAGTGGAAAAAAGTCAAATAAAAGAGTGGTGATTAAGTATAGGCAAAAGAGTGGATGGAAAATTAAAGCAGAATAAAAAAGAGTGATAGACAAAGGACTCTCTGTGTGTATATAAATGTGTGTAGAATGAGTATTTTCCCTATTGATTTTTTTCAGACAAATGTTGAAGAATTGAAGAAGTAGTTGAAGTGAAGAGATCCGTAAAGTGAAGTGAAGAGACAGATTGAAGACATTCCATTTACCTTATATTTTCATTTAGCCATTTACCCATTTGTTTAGACATTTATCCTATCATTTAAACCTTACATTTGTATTAGAGGAATTGATTTACGTCATTAGCTTTGTCAACTCATTTGTTGAAGCAGATTTAGCATTAATATAATATTCCATTGATTTATTTGATGTCTTCGGAGTTATCCCATGAGTATGAACATAGTAGTTTTGAAAACATTGAAACTAGAAGTGATTCTATAGAAGTAGTAACAGAAGAAGTCCTTAAAGATCAAATTACTACAGAATCCTTAACTTCTTACGACCATTGTATAAATAGATTCTTAACTCTATTTTCCTTTGTATCTCCTGAACCACAAAATAGTGAAAACTTATTTCCGCCATCTCCAAATAGATGTACTCATCGGAAGCCAATTGAAACTGAAGTAGAGGAGGTAATCAAAGATCAGATAACCAAAGAATTCTTGACTTTACCATCCTATCAAGAAGCTATTGCTAGATCTAGGGCAGTAATGTCCTTATGATCCTTAGGCATATAAAATATTAAAGTATTTCTTATAAGTTGAATTTAGTTTCCATTTAAATAGGTAATTTAAATTTTTTATCATTAAAAACCTTGTTTTTCATAAGCCTGAGTCCGCTACAGACACCCTGCGTGTGCCGAACGATTTTGGCAGATGACCTGATCCACCATCCGAGCATCTCTCACGACCCGACATTGGTGAACCTGACATGAACCATTCACTTATGACTCAGACAGATATTTTCAGTTTGCATTGCATATACATTCGTACAATTCTACATTGGTGCAGCTATGTCTTCATCCCTGGAAGCTGTGGCAATCTCGTGAACTTGCAATCTTCTCGGTGTCGAGGGCTGATCTGTTGACCTGAGCGCCTCCACGAAGATTGGAAAGTAGACGAACCTCCTCTTGTCACCCTTTTCATCAACAATTGAAGAACAGAACATTTGCACCCATTTTAGCAAAAGATGTATTTAGGCTTTGATTAAAATCAATAAATGTATTGAATTTTGCAAAAGCACTATTTTGAGCCTCATCTTCGAGTTGTTGGTATAATTTCTTTTACTCTCAAATTTTTGCATGAAAAATTTTGTTTAAAGGTAAATTGTTGGTATAGGTTAAAAGCAAAATTTTGGTTAAGCGTTAATCATAGGTTAAGCGTTAATCATAGGTTTACTTGCAAGATATTGGTATATTTAAAGGCTTATCAAACAGGACTTTAACAGAATTTCAGAATTAGTAGCTGAGCATAAGGAAAGAGTAACGAAAGAAGTTTAGGATATTGTTAGGATTGTTGAAGCTAGATGAAATCAAACTACAAAAATGGATGAACTATTTCAAAATATGATGCATGAGACGCAGGATCAGAAAGTAGTTGAAATGTTATTAAAAGATAAAGGGAAATTCACTGGTATGAATGCTACAAATTATTTAGACACATTTGAGGAATTAGCCAAGCTACATGGTTTGCCTGATACAAAATGGAAATCATATTTAGGTAGACTTGCCATAGGCACGGTTAAGGCTATTATGGAACTACATGACAATAAGGAAGGGATGAGTTTCGAAAGGAGTTACACAAGGAATTTTACTTAGAGGACTATAGTCAACACAATAGAGAGGGATTTATGAAATGGATTAGTTCTCCTAAGCCTCACATTTCTTTAACTCATCTCCATAGCGAATTTATGAAAAGATTCTGTCAATTACCTGAACAGGATAGGGTTGCCCTTACCCCAGATATAGTGTTGTATTTTATTAAAATCTTGACTCAAGATATAAAGGTAGAGGTTGAGCGTAGACTTGAAGAACCGGGAAAGAAATATGGGCTTACAGATGAATGGGGTGTAGTGAAAACAGTGGTTGAGGCTGTTGCTCACATGAAGCAACACAAAAGACTCCTTTATGATTCGATGTCTCAACCATCTTCTAGTTTTCCTCCTATTCAGGCAACTAGGGATACACATATAGATTCAAAAGTTGAGCCTACAACATCCACATCTAGAGTACCAACCGAGTTACAATTTGAGATTTTGTTTATCAAGTTGGACAATATGATGCATATGCACGAGAATATGTCTAAAGAGGTATCGGCTTTGTAGAATGTGGTGTATGCGTTAAACTTACAAGATAAGCTTGCAATGCAAGCTCATCCGACTATCTATCCTCAACCTGTAAGTGCTCCTAATATACCATTAGTAACACCGAATAATCCATTAGTACCTCCTAATCCACCTTTAGTACCTCCTAATCCTCCAATTATATCTCAACCATTTCCTCAAGCATTTAACTAAAGGAATTTCAACGAAAGGCGAAATTCCAATGTGAGGAGATGTATCTGGTGCGATGCCATATATCATCTTACTTATACATGCGAAGCTTTGAAGGATGCGAAAGAAAAAAGACTTGTAATTGATATTGACAAGCGATTGTGCGACTATAGAACGCATTTACCCTTAGCTACAAATTGGGGAAAAGGAGGGATGCAGAAGCTGTATGAAAACCTTTCTGAGTCCAAGAAAACTGCTTCTCCTATTAAACTAATATATGTAGATAGTGACTTTGAACCTGAGCAAATTAGAGAAATGAGGAACTATTCAATCGAAGCTTTAATAAAGGCTAGAGATGACATTATGCAAAAAACTGCATGGACCTTTCCCGTCGATCAATTCTCGATATATTCGCACATTGCTAATGTTGAAGAGAAAAGAAAGAGGGATGATGAGCAAGATACAAATGAATCACGCAGACGAATGACTAGAAGTAAGATGAGAGATGAGCCGAAGCTTAAGAAAGTTCAGTTTGAACAAGGCGAAAGTTCTAAAACAAATGAACAACGAAGAAAAGAAACTAGGGAGGGTAAACAACCTGTGATTAATGAGCCATTTCAAACACCAGATAAAGTAGAGGCAATTCCTAGAACGAAAAAAAAAACTGAAGAGGAACCAGAAAAGAAACCGAAATGAGTTCCAAAATCTTTTCTTATTTCATAATTAGAACAAAAAGTTGATTCAAAGGAAATATTGTATGACATTTTATTAAAAGGTGCAATAACAATGACATTAGAATAGATCTTTTCAATAGCAAAAATTGAATTTAAGAAAAATTTTATTAAACTAATTAAAATGAAGAGATTCCCTCTGTCACAAGAGGTAGAGATGCAGGATGTTGCCAATGTAACTCACTTGATTCATGAATTTCTTTCTTCAGACTCAGAGGATGAAGAAAACAATACCTGTAATGTTAACAAAAATTTCTTAGGGCTGATTGTACCAGACGACGAAACCAAAAACTTAGAGAGTTATTTTAGGAAAAGTTTTTGGGCGAGAGGCACACCTGAGATTAAAATTAACTTAGGTGATCAGAAGAGATCATATTCTATTTTAGCCCTAATTGATTTTGGATCTGAAATCAATGTGATTTTGAAAGAATTATATGATAAGTTTAAATGGCCTATTGATAAGAATCACGGTTGGATAATGAGAACTACGGAAAATGGTTGTGGATCACTCCTAGGAGCATGTGCCAACATACCTCTAATGATAGGTGGAATCTCTGAGACATTTCACTTTTTCATTTAGGACAACTAATCTTATGAAATTATCTTAGGTCAACCATTTATATGCGAAGCTAGAATGGAGACTAAAGTAATGGATGACAGCTCAGCATACACAAGAATTAGATCTAAAGATTATCTACAATCACTCCAAGTTATGATAGTCAACCCAAACCATGTACGAAATAGGGAGCAAATTAGAAAGATGCCCATCCGTTCTCATGAAAAGATACGCGAAGATCATATGCCTCTTCGCGAGTTCGGCACTTATTATGATCAAAATTTTGCCTAGATGCCACTGTTGAGCGAGACAACGGTGGTTCTTGGATTGATGTCTCGCAGCCATCTGTAGATACTTTATAGAGTTTTTCTTTATATTTCCCTTCATTGTATTTGTAATTCAGTCATTATAAACAAATTCCTAAAAAAATTATAAAAAATTATGAAAACTTTTATAAAGATAAAGGACTCATTTCTTCTGATGAACACATTGAAAACGTAATTGAAACTTTATCTTCAAACTCATTATTTGAAGAACTTCAAAATATTTTGCATGAAACAGAAACTTTTAGATTTGTACTTTTAAATTCTATTGAAGAATATGATCTTATTATTGAATTTGTTATGAGTGAAAAAAATAAGGAAGCGAAAGTAAATACAAAATATATAAAACTGTTGATAGAAAAATTAAGCCGATTGCTCAGCCTTTACCGAAAGAGAGTGAAGAGAAGTTTAGGCAAGTTTCAAAAGATCCTTATTTAAGAGAGCGCACAAATATAGGACATACCTTCATAGACGAAACTTTAAAACTAATCAAGATAGGGAATGATGATAATTTTTTATTACCCGCGGAAAGAGAATTATTTCAAAGAGTGATTAGAAAGCATGGAAAGGCATTTTCTTTACATCCCCATAAGATAGGCTGTGCAGACCCACAAATTGTTCCACCAATGATTATCTTCACGGTGCCTCACATTCCATGGAATCTTCGTCCCATACGTGTTCCGAAAGCCCATTTACTAGAGTTAATGAGGCTTCTCAAGGAAAAGATTCACATGCGAATACTTGAGACCTCCTCTACACCCTACTCAAATAGGTGGTTTATTGTTCCAAAGAAAAATGGTAAGTTACGATTCATACAAGATTTACAGCCCGTGAATAAGATTACTATTAGGAATGTAGGTAGTGGCCCCATTGTAGGAGAATTCGCTGAAGCCTTTGCTGGTCATGCCATTTACTCAATGGGAGACTTGTATTGTGGCTATGATCAGTTTCAACTTGCTATTGAAAGTAGAGATATTAGGACCATGAAAACTCCTTTAGGCTTAGTCCGCATGTGCACTTTGCCGCAAGGAGCTACTCATTCGGTAGCACATATGATGAACACCATGAATTCTGTATTACATGACTTCATTCCTAATATAGCCATGTTGTTTATAGATGATATTCCTATTAAAGGATGTATTGAGATTGCGAAAGATGAAACTTTAGATTCTTCTGGTTGTAGGAAATTTGTGGTAGATCATATCTCAGACTGTGAAAGGATTTTCCAGAGATTTGAAGAGGTTGGTCTCACATTCTCCATTGAGAAATCTGTTTTTGGTGTCAATGAGGTACTTATAGTTGGCCATTTATGTGGATATTACGGTCGGCGGCCATATCCACCTAAGGTTGACGCCATAAACAAGATTTCTGAGACATGTAGCAATATTAGTGAGGTGAGACAATTCCTTGGTGCTTGTGTGTTTTGATCCATTTGGATTCCATACTATGCACATGTTGCTAACTGCCTTTATGCATTGCTAAGGAAGAATCGAAAGTTTCTTTGGACTGAAGAACACTCAAAAGCTATGAAAACGTTAAAGAAATTACTTCTTGAAGCTCCTGTTTTAAAGCGAGTAGATTATACTGATCAAAAGCCTATTATTTTAACTCTTGACACAAGTCCTATAGGTATAGGATGGGTTATTGGTCAGGATGATGAAGACGGAAAAAGGTATGCTGTGAGATTTGAAGCTAAGATTTTACATGATACACTAAGAAACTATCCGCAAATTAAACGAGAACTCTGGGGTTTAGTCACGGCATTAAAATCCGATAAAGAATATTTTATAGGTGCAAATGTAATTGTAGAGACAGATTGCCTACCTCTCATGGGAATGATTACGAATTGTTCATCACCTGACATTGCCATGCTTAGATGGATTTCATACATCAAGTTTATAAATCCTGTTCTGATACATATTGCAGGTATGCTGATATGCTTTCTCGAGCTAGATTTGATAATGAGGAAGAAACAGAATTAGATATAAATGCAATTTATTATGATTGCAAAGCATACATATATGAACAGTTTAATATTGAGGAATATGAAGGAGAGTGGTAGGATATTGGGCAGTATCTTAGTACTTTGGTTAGAGCACCTACATGGTCTTCAAATAGATTTAGGAATATTTGGAAAAGAGCTTTCAACTTTTTCTTAAAAGATGGTCTAATTTGGAGACATGAAAGGGGGAAAATTAGATTGCCGCAAAGAGTATTAGGTACTAAGAATCTTCAGATGCAAGTCATGAAGAGCATGCATGATACTTTATGGGCTGGACATAAGGGATTCGTAGCTACTTATGAAAAACTTAGAGAAGGATACTAGTGGCTAGGCATCTATGTTGCTGTAAAAAATTATGTGTATTCTTGTGACATATGTCAAATTCATTCATCAGTTAAGCATAGAGATTCGTTGCATCCTACCTATCCACCGTGTATCCATTATAAGTGGGTAGTTGACTTAGTGACCATGCCCAAAGGTATCAATAAGATGAGATATATAGTTCTTGCACGAGAAGATCTTACTAACCATGTTGAAGGTCGAGCTCTAAGATCTAAGACAACTCTTAATGTATGTAAATTTCTTCTTGAACGTGTCATTTCACGATTTGGTTATGTAGAAAAGGTAGTGGCTGATAGGGGAGAATTAGATGCGCAAGAGGCTAGAGAATTCTTTGCTAGGCATGGAATTCCTTTAGCTCTTACTACTGCCTATAACCCTGAAGCTAACGGGAAGATAGAACGAGGGCATTCTCCTATTATTAAAGCGATTTCTAAAGCTTGCAATGGAGAACTTAAAAATTGGTCAAAATTTCTACCATTTGCATTGTGGGCTGATAGAATGACCTGCACTAAAACGACGGGGTATATGCCAGTAGAGTTGATGTACTGCCAAAAACCTATTTTTCCTATGCATACACAAATCCTTACTTGGACTACTTTACCATGGGAAGATAATCTGTCTGTTGAAGATTTATTAGCTCTAAGAATTCAGCAACTAGAGCAAGGGAATGAAAGAATAGAAGAAGCTATAGTTAAACTAAAAGATTCTCGTCTTAAGAACAAGAAATATTTTGATAAATCACATAGGTTAAGTCCAAAGCCGATACACATTAATGATTGGGTTTTAATTTATGATAGTACATTTGATTCTCAGTACGATGCCCATAGGAAAATAAAAAGGCATTGGTTTGGACCTTATGTGGTGGTCAAAGTTTATGATAATGGAACGTATGCCTTATGCGAATTAGATGGTACTCCTCTTAAGAACTTAATTGCGGGCAAACCAATTAAATTATTTAAACAAAGAGATGATGAAACGTATGAAGTTATGTTTGGTGAAGAGCATGATTAATTTATGTATGAATGAATTTGTTTAATGTGGTTTTCGTTTGCAGGACCGAAGAAGAAAATTTGATTATGAAACTAAATAATTTTGTATGTCTAGTGTTGCTGTTTTATTTTTTAATAGGTCTTTGAAGATCAAATTAAGATAAATTTAAAAAATGAAGATGAAGCAAATTGAAGATGAAGTTGATTTTAGGTCATATTTTTCTATGTCTTAAAATTTTGATTTATGTATTTTATTTGCATTCATATAAAACTAATTTATAAAATCTGGGATGAAAAATATTATTTTATAAAGGACTCTATTTAATCATACTAGGAAAACACACATAATTTATATTTCTAAATTTATAGATTGAGTGAGATTTGTTATGAATAGGAGGATTTGTAGTTCATTTCAGATAATGAAAGTAGTTGTATATGTGTAGGAGCATATTGTTGCATGATTCTTGTCTGTGAAAACCTAGGTCTTTCTTGTACATGCATCTAGATCCTTAGCTCGGAGTAAGGGGTTAAGCCTTTCCTCTTTAAAACAAAAAAGTAGCGAAAAAAAAATGTTGATATGGAAGTTATACCTTCTTTCACCCTAAAAAGGTATTTACACTTATTATCAACATGAAGTTTACATCATATTTGTATGAAGGAAATTAGTTGTGGAAAACACATCTTGTGATTGAAATTGGGCATACAAGGCGGATGTGTGTACGAGTAGATTTAGTAGATTTATTTGGCATGCTTGATTGCTCATATGTGAATGCATATATATGACAAAACGTGCATTTGAGTGAATGAAAATGCATTCTGTTTCATCCTAATCTTTGCAAAGTTTATAAATGGATGAAATTTAAATTAATGTTTGTTGAATGAAGAGGTTAATAGTTCAACTTTATATTTTAATATGTTTTCATTACCAGATTGATGATAAATAAACTTCATGTGCATGTTGAATGAAAGATTGAAAATTTGATAAGTTAAAAATTTTATAAAAAAATTGATGTTGTTCTATGGTTTAAGTTCAGGATAATCATTGAAAATGCTGCTTCCCTTAATCTGCAAGTTGGCCCATCGGGACGATGTGCAGGTTTGGTGGCGGTGGATGTCAGAAAGATTTGCATCTTCTAGTTGACGACTAGGAAAATTAAAATATGTTATTGGTGAATTCTAAACCTCTTTTATATCATTGTTGATCAGTTGTTTTGATTAGAATTAACTACTTTTGAAGTGTTTATAGGTATGAATGATGAAGAAGAACATATGTTCATATTAGGATTTACCCTAATTACACATGTAACGAGTTTTTATATTCATACATTCAAGAATCATGGGTATAAAACCCTAGGGTTTCTTGAATTCATGCGTTGTTTATGACACTAGGGTTAATGTTAAGGGTTCAAATGAATTATAATGGGTTAATGAATGATTAAATTAGGATTCCAATGGGTTTCCAAGGGTTTTAGAAGGGTTATGAGTATAGGATTAAGCGAGAATGGAAACATTTGGTATTTAATTAAATTAGTTTATAAATTAAACATTTATTTATTTAAAATTAATTAGTTATATTAATACTCTATAAGTATTTATCCTTAGGTAATTAATAAATTAAAAACTTAATGTAAGCTTCAAATTAAATGAATTATTAAGTTATGCAAATTACAGATAATTAAATTGAAATCATAAATTAAATAGATTAATAATGAGTGGTGTATGTGACTAACATTGAAAGTGTGGTGTGAGTTAAGTGTGTAACTAAAGTGTTTAAAGTGAGTAGTTAAAAGTGTGGTAACTATGTGTGCAAATTAAAAGAGTGAGATAGATAAAGTATACATATAAAGTGGAGAAAAGTCAAATAAAAGAGTGGTGATTAAGTATAGGTAAAAGAGTGGATGAAAAATAAAAGCAAAATAAAAAAGAGTGATAGAAAAAGGACTCTATGTGTGTATATAAATGTGTGTAGAATGAGTATTTTCCCTAATGATTTTTTTCAAACAAATGTTGAAGAATTGAAGAAGTAGTTGAAGTGAAGAGATCTGTGAAGTGAAGTGAAGAGACAGATTGAAGACATTCCAATTACCTTATATTTTCATTTAGCCATTTACCCATTTGTTTAGACATCTATCCTATCATTTAAACCTTACATTTGTATTAGAGGAATTGATTTAAGTCATTAGCTTTGTCAACTCATTTGTTCAAGCAGATTTAGCATTAATATAATATTCCATTGATTTATTTGATGTCTTCGGAGTTATCCCATGAGTCTGAACATAGTTGTTTTGAAAACATTGAAACTAGAAGTGATTCTATAGAAGTAGTAACAAAAGAAGTCCTTAGAGATCAAATTACTATAGAATCCTTAACTTCTTACGACCATTGTATAAATAGATTCTTAACTCTATTTTCCTTTGTATCTCCTGAACCACAGAATAGTGAAAACTTATTTCGGCCATCTCCAAATAGAGGTACTCATCCGAAGCCAATTGAAACCGAAGTAGAGGAGGTAATCAAAGATCAGATAACCGAAGAATCATTGACTTTACCATCCTATCAAGAAGCTATTGCTAGATTTAGGGCAGCATGTCCTTATGATCCTTAGGCGTATAAAATATTAAAGTATTTCTTATAAGTTGAATTTAGTTTCCATTTAAATACGTAATTTAAATTGTTTATCATTAAAACCCTTGTTTTTCATAAGCCTGAGTCCGCTACAAATACCCTGCGTGTGCCGAACGATTTTGGCGGATGACTTGATCCACCATCCGAGCTTCTCTCACGACCCTCCAGCGTCACCTACAAAAGCATCACTCTTCGCTGGGCAAGATTTTCACCATTGCTGCTAATACCTTTTCTTAGTTCCATTGTCCATGTCTCGAAGCCACACCTGTGCTTGCAGGTAAAGATATGCAGAATATGTGCTGCTCTTCTTGCAAGAAGCACATAGGCCGGATCCAAGTGATGCTATGAGGATTCTTTCCACTGCATGCCATGAAGACTTGCAAATCCATCACTAGAAAGAAGTTTTGAGATATCCGATGTCAAAGGCATGCACAAGAAGAAGCTGGGCTAGATGCAGTACATAGAGAATGCATCATCATCTCACCTTGTCACTTGTGATGCAAGATCTAAATGGCACCTCTTAGTGCTTGTTTTGCTTAACAGAGAGCGAAACTCATTACTTGTCTTCTGCTTGTGCATGATAACATAGAGAAATAAAAGCATTTGTTTTAACGTTTTAGTAAGAACATTAATACAGCTCTCTAATTAATCCATGTAATTCCATACGCTGCTATATCAAGTTTGGGAGATAGATATCCCTTAGCATGCAGTGAGGTTTGATGACTCTGTCCATGGTAGAGATAGAGAGACGGATGGTAGAGACGGAGAGACTGATGTACTCTTTTGACAGGCCAAAATTTCGAGCGAGAGAAAGAGAGAGAAATAGAGAGAGAATCCACTTCAGATCTGTATTGGTTCTTTGGCTACACACGATCGAGAGAAAGAGAGAGGATCCACCTTAGATTTGTACTAATTCAAAGAAAAGAGCCAAGCCTATTTGGGCACACTTATTAAATGCAGAAGTTGGAACATTTCATAGTCTTGAGCGGTGGAAGCAATGATGTCAACAATGCCACATCCTTGAAAGATTTTGTTGGGCTCATTGAACATATTTCTATAAAAAAATGTGCATTATATGTTGACAATAATGCCATGCATGGAGGATCTTGATAGCAACTTATGGACAACATGATATATTGACATGTATGTTTAGGTGGCATTCATTCATCTTCATTGCATAAATTGAAGGGAAGAGTCACACAGAATATCCATCTCTATAGCTTTATGACTGTATGCACCAAAACATATTTGATGATCTTAGAAGTAAGCTAGATTCAAGGTTGTTATGGACTTAAGAAATATCATTCTTTTGTGTGAATATAGAATTCATTATTTAGGACCTTTCATATCAAGCATGTCATTAGTGTTTCTAGGAGAACGCAGACATTCTGATGGTGATGAAGTAACTAATACTTCGAACGTATATGCTTGAAGAAACTATAAGACAAGTTGTGCAATAACATATATAATCACATAATGCACTTGAAATACGCTTGATCTCCTCAGTATGTCTTCGGTTTCTCTAGATTTTCTATGGTATCAGAAATAGATCTATATATATAGATTATCTATATATATGATGCACAATTCTATTTTATCATACAAGTGGTCTGTTAGATATAAGCTTAATTTCAAGATTGGTATTTCTAGCTTGGATCTTCATCGTCTGAAGTCATTCCTATAATTCACACTTCCATTTCATATTGTGTCAATCATAGAAAGCTCTGATACCACTTGTAGCGTTCCTCCAATCACTCCAAAATAAAATCATAAAATTGCTACTCATAAAATTAAATAAAATAATAAAGAAAACAAAAGCTTATGAAATAAAACTTATCTGATAAATCTCATGTTTTACAAATCCATATACAAGTAATAAGTTTCGGATGAAGCTTCAACCATCTTGATACAATAGCTTTGGAAAAAAAAGCTTCTTGATGAAGCCTCTACCTCCCGACCACCCCCGAGCTATCACAATCGCATTCTCACTCGCACTCTCAATCACACTCTCACTCTCACTCTCACTCTCAATCACAATCTCACTCACAGTCTCAATCTCAATCTCAATCTCAATCACATGGATCAATGTTCTTAATCTTGCATAACAAACGGCAATTCCTGCACGATCCTTTTCTTCTATATCTTGATGTCGGCATCAGGCGAGTATAGGGTTGGGCTTGGTGCATAGCCAACTACAACAAATGTATGCACAATCCAAGCAACCTTTGGTTCCACTATGGAGCACATTTTGGAACAAACATACTCGTCCCACCTCGAAGTCTCATGAAACCATCCAAGAGTGAGAACGGAAGCACTGTGAGAAACTCAAGCGTGAACTTTTGAAGGCACTAGCGGTGTTGCAATTAAAGTAGAAGGAGTTTCATGATATATGATTGTATTTGGAGAAGGAGATCGTAGCACGTTGATGTCCGATGGAGGATGAGACAAGGAACGTAAATCTGAGAGAAAACCTTGTTGAAGCAACACATCTACCTGTGCATAATCTAGTTCAAATGCCTTCCGCCAACAATCTGTTACTCACACCTCTTTACGACATCGCTTCCTCTCACATATCATCGGCAGTTGCTTCTATTGAACTTTTTGTTCCTTTATCTTTAGCGTTCGATATTTCTTCTTCACATAGTCATTCCTTCATCAGCATCCGAAGACTCAGCATCAATTATAATCCTTCTTCATGTGCGCGATATGCTCTGGCATCTTCTATCTTCTATTTTATTCCTCAATCAATCAAGTAATGCCCATCTCATGTCGAAGTTTGGTTACTACGAAGATCCAGCAGCGATACAGCTCCGTGAGGTGGACCAACGATCCTCCTCTGCGAGGTGGAAGGTCCTGATGAAGTCCTCGCCAAAAAAAACACCACCACCACTGCAATACAACTATATAAAAACAAGCACAATGATGACATGAATTTTATAAAAACGAAGACCACGCTAATCTTCTTCGTACTGTTCTAATTTTATCAGACGTCCGCGAAGGGAGTTTTGCGTCTCGTTGTTTTTTATCTTTACAACTTCTCAGGCTCTCGCTATTTTTACAATGACTTTTTTTTCTTTTCATTACTTTACGTGTTTTGTTTTCTTCTTTTTCATTCCTTTTCGCTTGCGCAGACATTGTTTTACCTTTGTTTTGTTTTGTATGTTTTGATTTCACATATACATCACAATATACGTTCACATGCTCACTTTTATAAAAAGAAAGTTGATCAAGCGCTCCAAGAAGAAAGCTAAGTACGTTCACATGCTCACTTTTATAAAAAGAAAGTTGATCAAGCGCTCCAAGAAGAAAGCTAAGTCTGCCTCGTCAGACATTGTCACAGTAATAATAAGGAGTTGTGCCATGTTTGCTATGAAAGAGATTTTGATCATGCAAATGCTTTCATATAAAAACATGTGTTCATACTTTTCATAATGAGTTCCTAATGTTTCAAATAGCTTCGATTCTGGTTTATGGGGTTCACGAGCTTGGATCTTCATCGTCTGAAGTCGTTCCTATAAATCACACTTCCATTTCATATTGTGTCAATCCTAAAAAGCTTCTAAAGTACCTTACAATTTTCAGAATTGGCCAATCAACCGGTACTTTCACTTTATCTTGGTTCATTACATTCTTCCCCTCTTTGAAGAACTCTGTCCTCAGAGTTGGAGTCAGTGATTGCTATCAATTAAGAGACATTAAAGAGAAAGAAATAAAAAACATGCTTTCAATATATAAAAGAAATATCTAAAGCATTCACACAGTTAATCGTTGTTGAATATGTATCTGATTAAGCTCTTTCTCATTGCCTTTTATCGAATTGTTCGTCTCCTCACCATCCATGAATACCAATAAAAACATGTGTAAGGGTAAAGTTTACATAAAAGACCGATCCCTTCAAGTATAAGGTAAACCTGATAGTGGCGATACCTAATATTAAAAAAGAAAATATCCCAATTGAACGATGCACAACAAAAACATATATACAATGTTGTTTTGCAATAATCACCACTTTCAGTATTGGAAGTCGCAAAAGAATCTATATACAAAGTTTTAGCAGTAAAGTTTGGTTTTAATATCAATGGTTTCACACTACAATTTTTATGTTCACATGGAATAATCAATTTTTCATATTTTCAAATGATATTATGTGCACACGTACATGGGTAAAGATGAGCTCACATACACATATTGGAATCTATTTGATTGACATGGTATTGTAATGATCTTAAACTAGTTGTTATATAATCTATCTTGTAGTATAATTGATCTATAAATGCATATTCCTGAAAGGACTGTATAACATTTGTAGAGCAAAAGAAGATAATGTACGTAGAGATAGAGCGATGGAATGAGAGAGAGACCATAAATCATTGGTTCTGTGTGTTTCTGACTCATGCATGATTGATAGAAAGAGAATATATAATTATGTTGATTTTGTTATTATCAAAAACACGAGAAACAAGATTCTTCCACTCATAGCACAAAACAAGCAGCATGATATCGATGAAGTCCTATGGCTTAGCTATGTTTTGATTTTTTTGCATACTTATATTATGTACGATCTTCTAAATCTGTTACTTTCGTGGAGAACCTATTTCAAGAAGTTGCTTCAGTTTCCAAGTTGTTTTCAAATCATGCAGGTTGACTGCTATTTACTGTTTTTATCTCTATTGGATGAATAACGATTAGATTCATGTACTATATATGAATATATCTTTTGATAGTGTGTATATTCCTGATTTATTATGGATCATATTTCGTCAATCTTCCTGGTGAGTCTTTTATTTAGCTACGCAAGGACGACAAGTGAAGCTCTATCATTAAACAGAAAGTCTAATAACAGTAAACTCCAAGGATTGCTAATTTTAACCACCTATCAGGAGCCATAGAAGAGATCACTAGTTGCATTATTTACAGTCTTTTCTAGAGCCATGTTTTGCGATTGTGCTCAATAAAAGAATTGCATTCATTTTAGACGATAAATGCATCCGCATCATGGGACGTAGAAGAAGGGAAAGATTTTCTGCTACAGTGCAGGGAGAAAGAGATGATGTCCTTCTTATATTGTTCAAAAGCTATGAAATGCAAGCTTCTTTTATCTTATGCAGTTTTGGCAACCATGCTATCTACACAATTATGAACCAGAATGTTGTTTTGGAATTGAAGATTGGAACTATCTTTATTAGAGACCATTCTTATATTCAATTCATAACGTTTCTGAACAGATAATTAGTTAGTTGTTAATTTACTTGGAAAGTATTCTCAAATGGATCTTTAGAACATAAATATGCTCGTAAAACTATTCATATATTCCGTTGGGGATTCATGGATTAATTGTTAATTTGTCCAATTAAAAATATATAGATATATTTCGTAAGTAGAACATTGCTTGATGAATTTGAAGAGGATTGAAAGCTATGGACCATTAGGCTCGTGTATGTTCTTTTCCCTAATTAAGGGTTGTGAGTATATTTGTAGATTTGTGCTAAGGAAATTTCTTGCCTTTGAATGAGATAATTTCATAATTGATACAGATTGAGTATAGTCTTTCAAACTCTAAGGAGAGAGTTCTTCAAAGAGCGGAAGAATGTAATAGGACTCATTCTAAATCTTTGTGAATGGGAAACTCTATGAACTCAAGTGAGATATGCATGGTGTTTATCCAACCGCTCGTTATATTTCATTTGGTGATTTGATAATATTTGATAAATAATTCATCACTCATTTAGTTATGAAAACTCACTTTTTGCAAATATTCTCAAAGCTCATATTCATGTTGTGCGTGTCGATATATGAACGTACCTATACACTATCGAATGTGTACATGCTTGTGATACCTAAATGTGTGCTCGAGTGAGTATATTTATGTGAATCTATGTGTCACACAAAGTTTTGGGCATGTGAACCTCATGTTATAAGTGTGAAAACAAACTAGAAAAGATAAAGCAAGGCAACAAAATAGAAAAAGAAAACGCAAAGTGCGCACAAAGCTATAAACTAAAAAGAAATACGGAAGCGTTGATCCGGGCATTCTAATTTTAGTTTTGTTGTTTGTCTAAGAGATCTCCGTGACTTTTGACAAGTATGCGATTGAAACAATCTGACACACGGTACGCTTACTGATGGAGGCCAATTCTACAATCTATTTCTGACTAATTCACGGTCTGATTCTGGTGAAAGACATCGACACTCTACTTATCTGACTTCTAGCTATGATGCGCATGATGATGTTGGCTCGATGATAACTCAATTCTGAAGCATCCGATACTTCGTAATTTGTGCTAAATTTGACGATTGATGATGGATTTAATTGCGCACGTTGTTGACCACTATTTTGATTGATCGGAGAGAGACAACGTGGAAAAGTTCTGGAAGAAAGAAGAATTGTTCTGACATCTGATTAGGAGTTGGCGACTTCTCCAGGAAGATCTGAAGGCTGGCCGGATATTGGTTTGATTCTGATAGTGGAGAGAATTGCTCCAACCATCTGTTGGAGATGCACACGAAGACGAGAGCTGGCAAATGGGGTGGTAGAAGGCAGAGACTTCCTCTCGCTCCTCCCTGTGAGCAGGTCATCACGAAACCGGGAGAAGCGAAAATAGAAGATGGAGGTCAGTCTGATCCGCTATGGCAAGGAGAGCAAATCTATGTTAATCCTTCCGACAGTGTTTGGCTTTTTAGGATCAACAAATGTCTAAATCCGCTAACACTCTGGATCCGACACAATCCACAATTCTTTAACAAACCTCTAATTCATCCAACAATATCTGCACAAACATCTGACAGAGATTTTCTTTGATAATTCTGATGCTCAACGGCTCTACTATTGATTGATACTCACGCAGAGAAGCATACTAATGATATGGACTATGCGATGAAGCATATGGCAAACATGAAGTTGACTGTCAAAGAGGTATTAACACAGGATTACGATAGTGATGATGATTTACAACTTGGAGGGTGCAAGATTGAAGATGAAGATGATGGAGGTGAAGCAGCCTCTTGGGAACCCTCTTCTCCATCAAAGACATCAAGAAGATTTATCGGTGTGATTGATCAGAATCGCATTTGAGTAGTCATGTGAATTCAATTCAACCCTTCTCGTCATCAATGAAATGAAAATGGAAATGCGAACCACAAGATGGAGATTGTGATTGAGAGTGAGAGTGAGAGTGAGAGTGAGATTGAGAGTGTGATTGAGAATAAGAATGAGAATGAGATTGCAATTATTATCATATAATCACATGATTATGATTGTGATTCAGATTGAGAGTGTGATTGAGAGTGCGAGTGAGAATGCGATTGTGATAGCTCGGGGGTGGTCGGGAGGTTGAGGCTTCGTCAAGAAGCTATTTTCCAAAGATATTGTATCTAGAAGGAAGAGGTTTCATCTTCAAGCTATTGATGTATTTGGAATCTCCCATCTAAAGATTCACAAGATAACATTTCTCAATTCATATATATATATATATTTGGTCTATACTTTATTTGATTTGTTCTTTTGTTAATGAAACTAATTTTTGCAAATGTCTTTTTTATGTCTGATTATTTTTCTCCATAGGCTTGATGAGGAACGTTACAAGTGGTATCAGAGCAATGATTACAATGAGACGTCTAGCTTTACATGCATTCGATGTGCCCACACCATTGCCACCTTCATCATTGAGGTTATGAACAAGATAATCTTCACTTAAGTACTTTAAGAAGCATAGGAGAAACAATTAATCCTTCGTTCTTAACACTCATCAAGAGTCATCTCGAAAGCCAATAATTCGTATGATTCGTAAGGTAAATGTGAAAAGATTTAATGAAGTTCAATACTGCTTGACACCTCAATATGTGCAATTGTGAGCGAATCTGCGGTACAGTACATTAACTTCTACTTCTGTGGCATGCATGGAAGTATTTTCCATAAAGACAAATAGCGTTAGTAATCTTGCAGTTATCTTTAGACACTTAAAGGCATGCAAGATTCTTTCAAAAAGCGAATTTTGAGTTATTGTACATTAACTCCATTAATCAAACTCAAACACCGTATTTGTACTCCATATCCGAACACATCTAAACAACCATACAATCACATATTAAACAGTTATAGTCTCAAAAGTACACGCGGAATTCTTGATCTAATTATAAAGATGATAGCGTATGGAACAGAAAATTATAGAATTGTGCATGGTTCACGAACATGGTGTCCGTCCTTGATGAATTAAAGCCCTTTCCATTGATTCTCGAACGTTTGTATTTAACACAACCATAAATGACATATGATCATTTTCCATCTTGTACTTCTCTACAATATTGCATATACTAGAACCTATGAAAACACTTGCATCAATTATCGCACCTCATCATACTTGTGCGTATGGACAAGAGAAAGATATGGTAAAATTATACCTTGGCTAACTTTTCCCATACGTTCTGGTGCCTTCAATAGGCTAGCAAATGCACAAGATGCACCCACAAAAGTCCATATCACAACGTTCAGTTGTTTAATTACCTTAAACAACAAGGGGCGATCCAATTTTATGAGATGCCTCTATTGTATACTCACGTAGTTACGAAGTCTATGAATTCAACATTTATTGGCGTGAAAGAAAACCATAATATGTGACATTATCTCCTTGCACAAAGACCTGTAATTACTCAATAATAGGAAGGCTCAAGAGACTTATCTTTGACAGCCTGAGAGCAACAAAGTTCTGATCCTTGGATGTTCTCATCCTTATGTAGCGCCAGAAAAAAACCTCTCGATTTCTCCAGGCTATAACTGTCACTTCAATATGTTGCTCCATGGTATTCATTCCTCCGTCTGCTTCTTTGCTTGTTTCCCCATGCCTGATCTGCACTCGTAGGTCTCCACCACGAATGGAAGATGTCGAGAACTTTTTTTTTTAGTTCTTTCTTGCGTTGCGGCCAGCTGTAAGTCGTTCGAACGCACTCTGCATGCCCCCGTTTAGACCTCCCCATTTTTCGTGCTCTTCTCCCTCTTAATCTACTTGATATCTGTCCTCCACGTCATTCCTCTAGCTCATTTATGATGGAGGTCAGTCTGATCCGCTATGCCAAGGAGAGCAAATCTATGTTAATTTTCCGACAGTGCTTGGCTCTTTAGGATCAACAAATGTCTAACTCTGCTAACCCTCTCGATCCGACACAATCCATACTTCTTTAACAAACCTCTAATTCATCCAACAATATCTGCACAAACATCTGACATAGATTTTTTTTGATAATTCTGATGCTCAACGGCTCTACTATTGATTGATACTCACGCAGAGAAGCATACTAATGATATGGACTGTGCGATGAAGCATATGGCAAACATGAAGTTGACTGTCAAAGAGGTATTGACACAGGATTAGGATAGTGATGATGATTGTAGTCATGTGAATTCAATTGAACCTTTCTCGTCATCAATGAAATGAAAATGGAAATGCGAACCACAAGATGGAGATTGTGATTGAGAGTGAGAGTGAGAGTGAGAGTGAGATTGAGAGTGTGATTGAGAATGAGAATGAGAATGAGATTGCAATTATTATCATATAATCACATGATTATGATTGTGATTCAGATTGAGAGTGTGATTGAGAGTGCGAGTGAGAATGCGATTGTGATAGCTCGGGGGTGGTCGGGAGGTTGAGGCTTCGTCAAGAAGCTATTTTTCATATGTAGCGTTCCTCAAATCACGATCTCGTAATCACATGAATACAAGGAAACCTCCATCATAAAAATTAGACAAGGCAGTAAATATAATGATCAAGAATGAATTAATCTGAGTTGAAAAATCAAATACAAGATAGTAACTTATCTTCATGAATCAACGTAATCAATAACTTCATCTTCATCATCAATGCCCATTCTTCCATGTGCATTCATTATCACTATCATGGTCCTGTAAAACATCATAACTCGGCAAAACCATTAACATCATTAGTATTAGAAAAAGAAAAACAGCATTCCAAATAATAAAATGTTCCATGTGAATCAATGCGATGTTCAAAGAAGAATATCATTGCTCCTATGTATGTTAATACATGTTCAAGAACATAATATCTTCTCTATAAAAACTATTGAATATCTACCAAAAAGCATATAAGAAACTTCTGCTATGCCAAGAATTTACGAAAATTTATTCACTTGTGTTACATCTCTCAATCTGGGAATCAATTGCCCTCAATTTCACACTTGATCTATTGTACAAGAAGTTATGAACAAGATAATGTTCACTTAAGTACTTTAAGAAGCATAGGAGAAACAATTAATCCTTCGTTCTTAACACTCATCAAGAGTCATCTCGAAAGCCAATAATTCGTATGATTCGTAAGGTAAATGTGAAAAGCTTTAATGAAGCATAAATCCATTCAATACTGCTTGACACCTCAATATGTGCAATTATGTGGCATGCATGGAACTATTTCCCATAAAGACAAATAGCGTTAGTAATCTTGCAGTTATCTTTAGACACTTTAAGGCATGCAAGATTCTTTCAAAAAGCGAATTTTGAGTTATTGTACATTAACTCCATTAATCAAACTCAAACACCGTATTTGTACTCCATATCCGAACACATCTAAACAACCATACAATCACATATTAAACAGTTATAGTCTCAAAAGTACACGCGGAATTCTTGATCTAATTATAAAGATAATAGCGTATAGAACAGAAAATTATAGAATTGTGCATGGTTCACGAACATGGTGTCCGTCCTTGATGAATTAAAGCCCTTTCCATTGATTCTCGAACGTTTGTATTTAACACAACCATAAATGACATATGATCTTTTTCCATCTTGTACTTCCCTACATTATTGCATATACTAGAACCTATGAAAACACTTGCATCAATTATCGCACCTCATCATACTTGTGCGTATGGACAAGAGAAAGATATGGTAAAATTATACCTTGGCTAACTTTTCCCATACGTTCTGGTGCCTTCAATAGGCTAGCGAATGCACAGGATGCACCCACAAAAGTCCATATCACAACGTTCAGTTGTTTAATTACCTTAAACAACAAGGGACGATCCAATTTTATGAGATGCCTCTATTGTATACTCACGTAGTTACGAAGTCTATGAGTTCAACATTTATTGGCGTGAAAGAAAACCATAATATGTGACATTATCTGCTTGCGCAAAGACCTGTAATTAATCAATAATAGGAAGGCTCAAGAGACTTATCTTTGACAGCCTGAGAGCAACAAAGTTCTGATCCTTAGATGTTCTCATCCTTGTGCAGCGCCAGGGAAAAACTTCTCGATTTCTCCAGGCTATAACTGTCACTTCAATATGTTGCTCCATGGTATTCAGTCCTCCGTCTGCTTCTTTGCTTGTTTCTCCATGCCTGATCTGCAGTCGTAGGTCTCCACCACGAATGGAAGATGTCGAAAACTTTTTTTAGTTCTTTCTTGCGTTGCGGCCAGCTGTAAGTCGTTCGAACGCACTCTGCATGCCCCCGTTTAGATCTCCCCCGTGCTTTTCTCCCTCTTAATCTACTTGATATCTCTCCTCCACGTCATTCCTCTAGCTCAATTATGTTTCTATAGATTCAAATCCAATACGCGCATGCGTTTTCTATTTTCTCCAACTTGGCTATTCTTGGAGTTCGCACTATTATACTCATACGTTATGCCTTTCTTTGCTTTACTTTATATTCGTTTCTTTCACATTAGACTTATCTGAAAGAAGTTCTCAGAAAATTATGGAAGAAGTTCTCTGAACATTGATCGAGCTTGTTATCACGAAAGTCATCCACTTGGCACTTCATTCCTTGATCTGTTACAACATCCGTCGGATCATCAAGAAGTAGTGTAGCTCCTTTGTTCGAAACAATACGTCCGTGCAGAAGAATGATTATATAGAGGATGATGAATAGAGAGAGAGTGAGAGAGCGGGAGAGAGAGTCGACCATCATACTTGTGCGTATGGACAAGAGAAAGATATGGTAAAATTATACCTTGGCTAACTTTTCCCATACGTTCTGGTGCCTTCAATAGGCTAGCGAATGCACAAGATGCACCCACAAAAGTCCATATCACAACGTTCAGTTGTTTAATTACCTTAAACAACAACGGACGATCCAATTTTATGAGATTCCTCTATTGTATACTCACGTAGTTACGAAGTCTATGAATTCAACATTTATTGGCGTGAAAGAAAACCATAATATGTGACATTATCTCCTTGCACAAAGACCTGTAATTAGTCAATAATAGGAAGGCTCAAGAGACTTATCTTTGACAGCCTGAGAGCAACAAAGTTCTGATCCTTAAATGTTCTCATCCTTGTGCAGCGCCAGGGAAAAACTTCTCGATTTCTCCAGGCTATAACTGTCACTTCAATATGTTGCTCCATGGTATTTAGTCCTCCGTCTGCTTCTTTGCTTGCTTGATCTGCACTCGTAGGTCTCCACCACGAATGGAAGATGTCGAAAACTTTTTTTTTTAGTTCTTTCTTGCGTTGCGGCCAGCTATAAGTCGTTCGAACGCACTCTGCATGCCCCCGTTTAGACCTCCCCTTTTTTCGTGCTTTTCTCCCTCTTAATCTACTTGATATATGTCCTCCACGTCATTCCTCTAGCTCAATTATGTTTCTATAGATTCAAATCCAATACGCGCATGCGTTTTCTATTTTCTCCAACTTGGCTATTCTTGGAGTTCTCACTATTATACTCATACGTTATGCCTTTCTTTGCTTTACTTTATATTCCTTTCTTTCACATTAGACTTACGACTTCACATGGATAAATATACACGCACCTCTATGCACACTCATGTACATGGCTACAACATAATTTCCAAAATATACGTGAGTGCATATATAAACTCGCCTCGCTAATTCTCAAAAAATTAGCTCATCCAAAATCAAATTCTCATGGCCTTACCTATACAGACGTGCAGAGTGGGCTTATTATGCCAACAGTATGAAAAGTTCTTAATGTCCACCAAAAATAATTCGAATATTGACGTGATCTAGATGTGTAATGCATCTCTATTCATAGTCGTTAGGAATAATGCCAAATCAAGATGTGTTCACCCTCACGAACCAAGGTCTATTACATTCTTCCCCTCTTTTAAAAAAACTTTATCCTCAGAGTTAGAAGAACTGGTTAAGCAAAATATACTGTCATAATTGATTAAGGAATCTGATACTATGCGTAGAAATCATACCTTTATCATTCAACTCCACGAGAGAGAAAAAAAAATATGATTAGGGGACTTACCTTCATCAGTTGCTTTTTCAGATGTCGTAGCTTCCTTAATGATGTCTATTGCCTTCGAGTCCTCATTGATTTATCAAATATCAAGGAGATCCACTTCCTCTTTGATCCATGCATCTGGATCCTTGCCACTCTGCCTTCCACCATCAAAATTGTTGAATTTGGCCTTCTTGAAGACCTGGTTCAGGGCAAACTCATGAGTCTCTATATCTTCATAATTGCAATTTTCTTTTTTCCTCTAGCCATGCTCTTAATCTTTGAATAATGTTGTCCCCTTGTACTGTTCCTTGTAATCCGTATACAATCTTCATCTATTAAGTACTTTACTCTAAGATGAGCTCGGTTATTTCTTTTAGTAGTATTGCGCAAGAGGATCTCGCTTCCACATCAAGAGTTATGGATATCTGGATGAATTTCGAGGGCACGCCGGTTATGATGGAGAACTTGGAAGGATTGAAGAAGTGGACGAGCCAGGGACACAGCGTGGATCTATGTCATGGAAAACAATACTATTCCCGATGAGGATAGACAACAATTCAGATATTTGAATCCAACTACCAATTATGATTGTATATTTTGCTTAACCAGTTCTTCTAACTCTGAGGACAGAGTTTTTTTAAAAGAGGGGAAGAATGTAATAGACTTTGGTTCATCAGGGTGAACACATCTTGATTTGGCATTGTTCCTAACGACTATGAATAGAGATGCATTACACATCTAGATCACGTCAATATTCGAATTATTTTTTGTGGACATTAAGAACTTTTCATACTATTGGCATAATAAGCCCACTCTGCACGTCTGTATAGGTAAGGCCATGAGAATTTGATTTCGGATGAGCTAATTTGAGAATTAGCGAGGCGAGTTTATATATGCACTCACGTATATTTTGGAAATCATGTTGTAGCCATGTACATGAGTGTGCGTAGAGGTGTGTGTATATTTATCCATGTGAAGTCGTAAGTCTAATGTGAAAGAAAGGAATATAAAGTAAAGCAAAGAAAGGCATAACGTATGAGTATAATAGTGCGAACTCCAAGAATAGCCAAGTTGGAGAAAATAGAAAACGCATGCGCGAATTCGATTTGAATCTATAGAAACATAATTGAGCTAGAGGAATGACGTGGAGGACATATATCAAGTAGATTAAGAGGGAAAAAAGCACGAAAAAAGGGGATGTCTAAACGGGGGCATGTAGAGTGCATTCGAACGACTTAGAGCTGGCCGCAACGCAAGAAAGAACTAAGAAAAAAAAATTTCGACATCTTCCATTCGTGGTGGAGACCTACAAGTGCAGATCAGGCATGGAGAAGCAAGCAAAGAAGCAGACGGAGAACTGAATACCATGGAGCAACATAGTGAAGTGATTGTTATAGCCTGGAGAAATCGAGAAGTTTTTCCCTGGCGCTGCACAAGGATGAGAACATCTAAGGATCAGAACTTTGTTGCTCTAAGGCTGTCAAAGATAAGTCTCTTGAGCCTTCCTATTATTAAGTAATTACAGGTCATTGCGCAAGGAGATAATGTCACATATAATGGTTTTCTTTCACGCCAATAAATGTTGAATTCATAGACTTCGTAACTACGTGAGTATACAATAGAGGCATCTCATAAAATTCGATCGTCCCTTGTTGTTTAAGGTAATTAAACAACTAAACGTTGTGATATGGACTTTTCTGGGTGCATCCTGTGCATTCCCTAGCCTATTGAAGGCATCAGAACGTATGGAAAAGTTAGCCAAGGTAGAATTTTACCATATCTTTCTCTTGTCCATACGCACAAGTATGATGAGGTGCGATAATTGATGCAAGTTTTTTCATAGGTTCTAGTATATGCAATATTCTAGAGAAGTACAAGATGGAAAAAGATCATATGTCATTTATGGTTGTGTTAAATACAGACGTTCGAGAATCAATGGAAAGGGCTTTAATTCATCAAGGACGGACACCATCTTCGTGAACCATGCACAATTCTATAATTTTCTGTTCCATACGCTATCATCTTTATAATTAGATCAAGAATTCCGCGTGTACTTTTGAGACTATAACTGTTTAATATGTGATTGTATGGTTGTTTAGATGTGTTCGGATATGGAGTACGAATACGGTGTTTGAGTTTGATTAATGGAGTTAATGTACAATAACTCAAAATTCACTTTTTGAAAGAATCTTGCAGGCCTTCAACTATCTAAAGATAACTGCAAGATTACTAACGCTATTTGTCTTTATGGGAAATACTTCCATGCATGCCACAGAAGTAGAAATTAATGTACTGTACCGCAGATTCGTTCACAATTGCACATATTGAGGTGTCAAGCAGTATTGAATGGATTTACGCTTCATTAAGGCTTTTCACATTTACCTTACGAATCATACAAATTATTGGCTTTCGAGATGACTCTTGATCAGTGTTAAGAACGAAGGATTAATTATTTCTCCTATGTTTCTTAAAGTACTTAAGTGAAGATTATCTTGTTCATAACTTCTTGTACAATAGATCAAGTGTGAAATTGAGGGCAATTGATTCCCAGATTGAGAGATGTAACACAAGTGGTATCAGAGCAGAGTTGGATTATGGGACAAGATGTAGGCTTTGAAGAAGAAGATAGAAGAATAAGAGGAGCGTTCCGTAGATTGAATGCAGAATTACATAAAGAAAGATCCAACAAAAAAAAAGGGGTACTCCAAATGCTTTCATGGACCTCAATGATGAAGGTGGCAATGGTGTGGGCACATGGAATGCATGTAAAGCTAGACGGCAACGTAAACCGGAAGAGGATGATGATGCAAGTGAATGTGCATTTAAGCAAGTGTTTAACAGAGCAAAATCGATTCTTGGGAAAGATGGAAGGTTTGATGCAAACGATCGGTGAACCAAAGGAATTTCTAGAACATATAGCAGGACCATGATAGTGATAATGAATGCACATGGAAGAATGGGCATTGATGATGAAGATGAAGATATTGAGATTGAGAAGATATTACTTGCAGAAATCCTCTTTCATCATGCAATATTAAGAAGAACGATCCATGAGATTGAGATAGAGATTGAGAGTGTGATTGAGAGTGTGAGTGAGAGTGTGATTGAGAGTGTGAGTGTGAATGCAATTGTGATAAGCTCGGGGGTGGTCGGGAGGTCGAGACTTTATCAAGAAGCTACTGTATCAAGAAAGATCAGATTTCATTCTGAAGCTATGGATGATATATTGCAACATTTGATTCTATGAAGATGGCTCCAAAAGCTATTGATCTAATTGGAATCTAACATTTTAAGATCACAGATAAGATTTCTCTATATTAATGTATATATTTGTTTGATTGAAATACTTTGTCTGATTTGTTCTTTTGAGAATGAGATTTATCTTGGCTTATGTCTTTTGTATGTTCGAGTGATCAACTTTATGGACAATATAAGGGATGCTACAAGTGGTATCAGAGCCAATGATACAAGTTTTTAAGTGGAAAACATTGATAGATGCTCATCTTACCTAATTAGAACAGTTGCGACTTCATAGGAATAAAGTGTGAAGTGAAAAGACTCTGCTCTGATACCACTTGTAGCATCCCTTATATTGTCCATAAAGTTGATCACTCAGACATACAAAAGACATAAGCCAAAATAAATCTCATTCTCAAAAGAACAAATCAGACAAAGTATTTCAATCAAACAAATATATACATTAATAGAGAGAAATCTTATCTGTGATCTTAAAATGTTAGATTCCAATTAGATCAATAGCTTTTGGAGCCATCTTCATAGAAACAAATGTTGCAATATATCATCAATAGCTTCAAAATGAAATCTGATCTTTCTTTATGTAATTCTGCATTCAATCTACAGAACGCACCTCTTATTCTTCTATCTTCTTCTTCAAAGCCTGCATCTTGTCCCATAATCCAACTCTGCTCTGATACCACTTGTAGCGTTCCTCCAATCACTCCAAAATGAAATCATAAAATTGCTACTCATGAAATTAAATAAAATAATAAAGAAAACAAAAGCTTATGAAATAAAACTTATCTGATAAATCTCATGTTTTACAAATCCATATACAAGTAATAAGTTCCGGATGAAGCTTCAACCATCTTGATACAATAGCTTTGGAAAAAAAAGCTTCTTGATGAAGCCTCTACCTCCCGACCACCCCCGAGCTATCACAATCGCATTCTCACTCGCACTCTCAATCACACTCTCACTCTCACTCTCACTCTCAATCACAATCTCACTCACAATCTAAATCTCAATCTCAATCTCAATCACATGGATCAATCTTCTTAATCTTGCATAACAAACGGCAATTCCCGCACGATCCTTTTCTTCTATATCTTGATGTCGGCATCAGATTCTTGTGTATTCGACCAGGCGAGTATACGGTTGGGCTTGGTGCATAGCCAACTACAACATACATGTAAAGTAATGAAAAGAAAAAAAAAGTCATTGTAAAAATAGCGAGAGGCTGAGAAGTTGTAAAGATAAAAAAAACAACGAGACGCAAAACTCCCTTCACGGACGTCTAATAAAATTAGAACAGTACGAAGAAGATTAGCGTGGTCTTGGTTTTTATAAAATTCATGTCATCATTGTGCTTGTTTTTATATAGATGTATTGCAGTGGTGGTGGTGTTATTTTTGGCGAGGACTTCATCAGGACCTTCCACCTCGCAGAGGAGGATCGATGGTCCACCTCACGGAGCTGTATCGCTGCTGGATCTTCGTAGTAACCAAACTTCGACATTAGATGGGCATTACTTGATTGATTGAGGAATCACATAGAAGATAGAAGATGCCAGAGCATATCACGCACATGAAGAAGGATTATAATTGATGCTGAGTCTTCGGATGCTGATGAAGGAGTGACTATGTGAAGAAGAAATATCAAACGCTAAAGATAAAGGAACAAAAAGTTCAATAGAAGCAACTGTGGATGATATGTGAGAGGAAGGGATGTCGCAAAGAGGTGCGAGTAACAGATTGGTGGCGGAAGGCATTTGAACTAGATTATGCACAGGTAGATGTGTTGCTTCAACAAGGTTTTCTCTCAGATTTACGCTCCTTGTCGCATCCTCCATCGGACATCAACGTGCTACGATCTCCTTCTCCAAATACAATCATATATCATGAAACTCCTTCTACTTTAATTGGAACACCACTAGTGCGTTCAAAAGTTCACGCTTGAGTTTCTCACAGTGCTTTCATTCTCACTCTTGGATGGTTTCATGAGACTTCGAGGTGGGAGGACTATGTTTGTTCCAAAATGTGCTCCATAGTGGAACCAAAGGTTGCTTGGATTGTGCATACATTTGTTGTAGTTGGCTATGCACCAAGCCCAACCGTATACTCGCCTGGTCGAATACACAAGAATTTGATGCCGACATCAAGATATAGAAGAAAAGGATCGTGCAGGAATTGCCGTTTGTTATGCAAGATTAAGAAGATTGATCCATGTGATTGAGATTGAGATTGAGATTGAGATTGTGAGTGATATTGTGATTGAGAGTGAGAGTGAGAGTGAGAGTGAGAGTGAGAGTGTGATTGAGAGTGCGAGTGAGAATGCGATTGTGATAGCTTGGGGGTGGTCGGGAGGTAGAGGCTTCATCAAGAAGCTCGAGAGTTGGATATGCACATGTATGAAAGAGGATTTTTGCAAGTAATATCTTCTCAACTACAAGTGGCTCAATCATACATGCTCTGATACCACTTGTAGCATCCGTTATATTGTCCATAAAGTTGATCACTCGGACATACAAAAGACATAAGCCAACATAAATCTCATTCACAAAAGAACAAATCAGACAAAGTATTTCAATCAAACAAATATATACATTAATAGAGAGAAATCTTATCTGTGATCTTAAAATATCGATTCCAATTAGATCAATAGCTTTTGGAGCCATCTTCATAGAATCAAATGTTGCAATATATCATCAATAGCTTCAAAATGAAATCTGATCTTTCTTGATACAATAGCTTCTTGACAAAGTCTCGACCTCCCGACCACCCCCGAGCTTATCACAATCGCATCCACACTCACACTCTCAATCACACTCTCACTCACACTCTCAATCACACTCTCAATCTCTGTCTCAATCTCATGGATCGTTCTTCTTAATATTGCATGATGAAAGAGGATTTCTGCAAGTAATATCTTCTCAATCTCAATATCTTCATCTTCATCATCAATGCCCATTCTTCCATGTGCATTCATTATCACTATCATGGTCCTGTAAAACATCATAACTCGGCAAAACCATTAACATCATTAGTATTAGAAAAAGAAAAACAACATTCCAAATAATAAAATGTTCCACGTGAATCAATGCGATGTTCAAAGAAGAATATCATTGCTCCTATGTATGTTAATACATGTTCAAGAACATAATATGTTCTCTATAAAAACTATTGAATATCTACGAAAAAGCATATAAGAAACTTCTGCTATGCCAAGAATTTAAGGAAATTTATTCACTTGTGTTACATCTCTCAATCTGGGAATCAATTGCCCTCAATTTCACACTTGATCTATTGTACAAGAAGTTATGAACAAGATCATCTCCACTTAAGTACTTTAAGAAGCATAGGAGAAACAATTAATCCTTCGTTCTTAACACTCATCAAGAGTCATCTCGAAAGCCAATAATTCGTATGATTCGTAAGGTAAATGTGAAAAGCTTTAATGAAGCGTAAATCCATTCAATACTGCTTGACACCTCAATATGTGCAATTGTGAGCGAAGCTGCGGTACAGTCCATTAATTTCTACTTCTGTGGGATGCATGGAAGTATTTCCCATAAAGACAAATAGCGTTAGTAATCTTGTAGTTATCTTTAGACACTTTAAGGCATGCAAGATTCTTTCAAAAAGCGAATTTTGAGTTATTGTACATTAATTCCATTAATCAAACTCAAACACCGTATTTGTACTCCATATCCGAACACATATAAACAACCATACAATTACATATTAAACAGTTATAGTCTCAAAAGTACACGCGGAATTCTTGATCTAATTATAAAGATGATAGCGTATGGAATAGAAAATTATAGAATTGTGCATGGTTCACGAACATGGTGTCCGTCCTTGATGAATTAAAGCCCTTTCCATTGATTCTCGAACGTTTGTATTTAACACAACCATAAATGACATATGATCATTTTCCATCTTGTACTTCTCTACAATATTGCATATACTACAAGCTATGAAAACACTTGCATCAATTATCGCACCTCGTCATACTTGTGCGTATGGACAAGAGAAAGATATGGTAAAATTCTACCTTGGCTAACTTTCCCCACACGTTCTGGTGCCTTCAATAGGCTAGCGAATGCACAGGATGCACCCACAAAAGTCCATATCAGAACGTTTAGTTGTTTAATTACCTTAAACAACAAGGGACGATCCAATTTTATGAGATGCCTCTATTGTATACTCACGTAGTTACGAAGTCTATGAATTCAACATTTATTGGCGTGAAAGAAAACCATAATATGTGACATTATCTCCTTGCGCAAAGACCTGTAATTACTCAATAATAGGAAGGCTCAAGAGACTTATCTTTGATGGCCTGAGAGCAACAAAGTTCTGATCCTTAGATGTTCTCATCCTTGTGCAGCGCCAGGGAAAAACTTCTCGATTTGTCCAGGCTATAACTGTCACTTCAATATGTTGCTCCATGGTATTCAGTCCTCCGTCTGCTTCTTTGCTTGTTTCTCCATGCCTGATCTGCACTGGTTCTGTCATAAATTCAATGTGATAATTGATTATGAATAGAGGAATAAGAAAGGGACTTTCCAGTTACGTCAGGCATGAAAGGAAATGATGTAGACTAATTACGTACAATTTTTCGTTTATCTCATATCTACGACATGCGATAAAGATTTTGTGATCACCAGGAGTAGGCCAAAAACTCGTGGACATTCTTAGAAAGGATGTCATCATTAAAGCTGTCTGAATCAAGATCACATTCATACTTGACTGATGATGTATGATTTGCGTAATATCATTCAGATCAAACGGATATAACTCTTGATGTGGAAGCGAGATCCTCTTGCGAAATACTACTAAAAGAAATAACCGAGCTCATCTTAGAGTAAAGTACTTAATAGATGAAGATTGTATACGGACTACAAGGAATACTACAAGGGGACAACATTATTCAAAGATTAAGAGCATGGCTAGAGGAAGAAAGAAAATTGCAATTATGAAGATATAGAGACTTATGAGATTGCCCTCAACCGAGTCTTCAAGAAGGCCAAATTCAACAATTTTGATGGTGGAAGGCAGAGCGGCAAGGATCCAGATGCATGGATCAAAGATGAAGAGGATCTCCTTGATATTCGATAAATCAATGAGGACTCGAAGGCAATAGACATCATTAAGGAAGCTACGACATCTGAAAAAGCAACTCATGAAGGTAAGTTCGGTTGATCCAATTAAAGTAGAAGGAGTTTCATGATATATGATTGTATTTGGAGAACGAGATCGTAGCACGTTGATGTCCGATGGAGGATGCGACAAGGAACGTAAATCTGAGAGAAAACCTTGTTGAAGCAACACATCTACCTGTGCATAATCTAGTTCAAATGCCTTCCGCCAACAATCTGTTACTCTCACCTCTTTGCGACATCCCTTCCTCTCACATATCATCCACAGTTGCTTCTATTGAACTTTTTGTTCCTTTATCTTTAGCGTTCGATATTTCTTCTTCACATAGTCATTCCTTCATCAGCATCCGAAGACTCAGCATCAATTATAATCCTTCTTCATGTGCCCGATATGCTCTGGCATCTTCTATCTTCAAGTCATGCCCATCTCATGTCGAAGTTTGGTTACTACGAAGATCCAGCAGCGATACAGCTCCGTGAGGTGGACCAACGATCCTCCTCTGCGAGGTGGAAGGTCCTGATGAAGTCCTCGCCAAAAATAACACCATCACCACTGCAATACATCTATATAAAAACAAGCACAATGATGACATGAATTTTATAAAAACCAAGACCACGCTAATCTTCTTCGTACTGTTCTAATTTTATCAGACATCCGCGAAGGGAGTTTTGCGTCTCGTTGTTTTTTTTATCTTTACAACTTCTCAGCCTCTCACTATTTTTACAATGACTTTTTTTTCTTTTCATTACTTTACGTGTTTTGTTTTCTTCTTTTTCATTCCTTTTCGCTTGCGCAGACATTGTTTTACCTTTGTTTTGTTTTGTATGTTTTGATTTCACATATACATCACAATATACGTTCACATGCTCACTTTTATAAAAAGAAAGTTGATCAAGCGCTCCAAGAAGAAAGCTAAGTCTGCCTCGTCAGACATTGTCACAGTAATAATAAGGAGTTGTGCCATGTTTGCTATGAAAGAGATTTTGATCACGCAAATGCTTTCATATAAAAACATGTGTTCATACTTTTCATAATGAGTTCCTAATGTTTCAAATAGCTTCGATTCTGGTTTATGGGGTTCACAAGCTTGGATCTTCATCGTCTGAAGTCGTTCCTATAAATCACACTTCCATTTCATATTGTGTCAATCCTAGAAAGCTTCTAAGTATACAGTCTGATAATAGTTTTCTAATACTAATGATGTTAATGGTTTTGCCGAGTTATGATGTTTTACAGGACCATGATAGTGATAATGACCCTCCTCTGCGAGGTGGAAGGTCCTGATGAAGTCCTCGCCAAAAAAAACACCACCACCACTGCAATACAACCATATAAAAACAAGCACAATGATGACATGAATTTTATAAAAACCAAGACCAGCTGTGTCCGTCCTTGATGAATTAAAGCCCTTTCCATTGATTCTCGAACGTTTGTATTTAACACAACCATAAATGACATATGATCTTTTTCCATCTTGTACTTCTCTACAATATTGCATATACTAGAACCTATGAAAACACTTGCATCAATTATCGCACCTCATCATACTTGTGCGTATGGACAAGAGAAAGATATGGTCAAATTATACCTTGGCTAACTTTTCCCATACGTTCTGGTGCCTTCAATAGGCTAGCGAATGCACAGGATGCACCCACAAAAGTCCATATCACAACGTTTAGTTGTTTAATTACCTTAAACAACAAGAGACGATCCAATTTTATGAGATGCCTCTATTGTATACTCACGTAGTTACGAAGTCTATGAATTCAACATTTATTGGCGTGAAAGAAAACCATAATATGTGACATTATCTCCTTGCGCAAAGACCTGTAATTACTCAATAATAGGAAGGCTCAAGAGACTTATCTTTGACAGCCTAAGAGCAACAAAGTTCTAATCCTTAGATGTTCTCATCCTTGTGCTGCGCCAGGGAAAAACTTCTCGATTTCTCCAGGCTATAACTGTCACTTCAATATGTTGCTCCATGGTATTCAGTCCTCCGTCTGCTTCTTTGCTTGTTTCTCCATGCCTGATCTGCACTCGTAGGTCTCCACCACGAATGGAAGATGTCGAAAACTTTTTTTAGTTCTTTCTTGCGTTGCGGCCAGCTGTAAGTCGTTCGAACGCACTCTGCATGCCCCCGTTTAGACAGATATTCAAAATGAAGTGAGCATCGAAATTTATAGACTTAACAACATCTATCAATGATATATATCTACCAAAATATTGATCAAAATCTGTTTCATAGCAAACATGGCACAACTCCTTATTATTACTGTGACAATGTCTGACGAGGCAGACTTAGCTTTCTTCTTGGAGCGCTTGATCAACTTTCTTTTTATAAAAGTGAGCATGTGAACGTATATTGTGATGTATATGTGAAATCAAAACATACAAAACAAAACAAAGGTAAAACAATGTCTGCGCAAGCGAAAAGGAATGCAAAAGAAGAAAACAAAACACGTAAAGTAATGAAAAGAAAAAAAAGTCATTGTAAAAATAGCGAGAGGCTGAGAAGTTGTAAAGATAAAAAAACAACGAGACGCAAAACTCCCTTCGCGGACGTCTGATAAAATTAGAACAGTACGAAGAAGATTAGCGTGGTCTTGGTTTTTATAAAATTCATGTCATCATTGTGCTTGTTTTTATATAGTTTTATTGCAATGGTGGTGGTGTTTTTTTGGCGAGGACTTCATCAAGACCTTCCACCTCGCAGAGGAGGATCGTTGGTTCACCGCACGGAGCTGTATCGCTGCTGGATCTTCGTAGTAACCAAACTTCGACATGAGATGGGCATTACTTGATTGATTGAGGAATAAAATAGAAGATAGAAGATGTCAGAGCATATCGCGCAGAGTCTTCGGATGCTGATGAAGGAATGACTATGTGAAGAAGAAATATCGAACGCTAAAGATAAAGGAACAAAAAAGTTCAATAGAAGCAACTGTGGATGATATGTGAGAGGAAGCGATGTCGCAAAGAGGTGCGAGTAACAGATTGTTGGCGGAAGGCATTTGAACTAGATTATGCACAGGTAGATGTGTTGCTTCAACAAGGTTTTCTCTCAGATTTACGTTCCTTGTCGCATCCTCCATCGGACATCAACGTGCTACGATCTCCTTCTCCAAATACAATCATATATCATGAAACTCCTTCTACTTTAATTGGAACACCGCTAGTGCCTTCAAAAGTTCACGCTTGAGTTTCTCACAGTGCTTCCGTTCTCACTCTTGGATGGTTTCATAAGACTTCGAGGTGGGACGAGTATGTTTGTTCCAAAATGTGCTCCATAGTGGAACCAAAGGTTGCTTGGATTGTGGATACATTTGTTGTAGTTGGCTATGCACCAAGCCCAACCGTATACTCGCCTGGTCGAATACACAAGAATCTGATGCCGACATCAAGATATAGAAGAAAAGGATCGTGCCGGAATTGCCGTTTGTTATGCAAGATTAAGAAGATTGATCCATGTGATTGAGATTGAGATTGAGATTGAGATTGTGAGTGAGATTGTGATTGAGAGTGAGAGTGAGAGTGAGAGTGTGATTGAGAGTGCGAGTGAGAATGCGATTGTGATAGCTCGGGGGTGGTCGGGAGGTAGAGGCTTCATCAAAAAGCTTTTTTCTCCAAAGCTATTGTATCAAGATGGTTGAAGCTTCATCCGGAACTTATTACTTGTATATGGATTTGTAAAACATTAGATTTATCAGATAAGTTTTATTTCATAAGTTTTTGTTTTCTTTATTATTTTATTTAATTTTATGAGTAGCAATTTTATGATTTCATTTTGGAGTGATTGGAGGAACGCTACAAGTGGTATCAGAGCAAGTATTTCATGCAGTATATATTATGCAGATGAGGGTCTATTACTCAGATATTGTTGATACAAGTGGTATCTGATATTTCTCTATCAGAAGAATGTAATATACGTGTCAAAAGGATATACTTAACTTATGGTTCGAGAGCATATCATTTACAAAACTCATGTGTTTAACATTAGTAGCTCATTGCATGCTTTCGTTGTGATCACTTTCTAGATATTTTGGGTAATTTTTGTATGGCACTTAAATGAAAAATAACTACTTAGAAAAGTTCAATACCATTGGGCAGTCGATCAAGACAAGACTTGTTGCAGATCATATTTTATTGCTACATATGGAGATTGTGACTTGAGTTATGATCATGTGAAAGATACTTTCATCGCAAATACTATTTCTCATGGTTTTATCAGGATGACATGTTCTGCAGGATTTCGATAGTGATGGTGAATTACAACTGGGAGTTATCAGCATTGACATTAACATTCTCTGCAAGCATCATCAGAGAGCAGCCAATCACCACCATAGCTATTCTCATGGAAACTCTACATGTGATCATCGGCACATCGATGTATGGCACTAACAAGGATGGATTCCCATTTCTCGAGCAGCGACGGAAAAGTCTCACGGCATAAGCAAATTGAACCAAATATTGGAAACTATATAAAGCAAAGAGATATGAATGAGAGGCTCACAGATATGAGCTTGCGTATTGTAGTCGCCGGAGTTTTCGAAACAGAGCTTGACTTTACCGTACAGAACTATAACAAGATGATCATGTGTTTAATACACAAAAGGGAGAGGAACGCATAGAAATCTAAGAATTATCTCGTGATTGAGAGTGAGAGTGAAGGTGTGATTGAGAGTGTGAGTGTGAATGAGATTGAGAATGTGATTGGGATTCCAATTATATGATCACATGATTGTGATTGAGATTGAGAGTGTGAGTGTGAATGAGATTGTGATAGCTCGGGGGTGGTCGGGAGGTCGAAGCTTCATCAAGAAGCTATTTTCCAAAGCTATTATATTAAGGTGGTTGAGTCTTCATCCGGAACTTATTACTTGTATATGGATTTGGAAAACACAAGACTTATAAGATAAGTTTAATTTCACAGTTTTTGTTCTGTTTATTATTTTGTTCAATATTAAAGCAAGTATATGATCTGATGTATTTCTTTTCTCTCTGAGTGATTGGAGGAATGCTACAAGTGGTATCAGAGCGGAATCGATCCTCGGAAACCATGGATGAAATTTAGAGAGTAGAGCGGAGTTGGATTCTGCAACAAGATGCAAGCTTTGAACAAGAAGATTGAAGAGCAAGAGGAACTTATTCAGAAACGTCTTCGAGAATTGTGCAAAGAACGAGGTGAAAAGAAACGAGAGGGCTTTCATTGTGCAAGCTTATGGTTCGAGAGCATATCAACTACAAAACTCATGTGTTTAACATTAGTAGCTCATTGCATGCTTTCGTTGTGTAATGCATGATGTCCATTCAAGGAGGAGCTGAAGGAATCATAATTACGAGGAACTGATGGACAATGAACTTATCTGAAGGACGCAGATGATGCATCTTTCCTTTATCTCTGCAAGGCAAAGCTCTAAAAGAGGAAAGCTATCAAGAAACCTTACTTTTCAATTGAGTGAATTTATGGAGTTCTCAAATTAGCTCAGAAAAGACAAAAGAAGTTATATGATTTAAAGAGAAGACCACTTGAATTCCAAGTTGATGATATGGTATTTCTTAAAGTTAATCCTCACCGATCTAACTTATTGCTAGGGAAGGATCATAGACTTTCTCCTCGATATGCAGGTCCTTTTAAAGTTTTGAAAAAGATTGGATCTCTTGCTTATTTGCTAGAATTACCTAAATATCTAAATGTGCATCCTGTATTTCATGTCAGCTTACTTAAAAGATATGTGTCTAATGTTTCTCATGTTCTGCAGGACAATTATAAGCTAAAAGATGATGGCTCTTTTGAGCTTCAACCAGAAATAATATTAGATAGGAAGGAAAGATTTCTTAGAAATAGATCTATAGTAGAAAAAGATCTATACCCTCTTTGCATCAACAATATCTGAGTAATAGACCCTCTTGAGGGGGAAGAATGTAATAGACCCTCTTGAGGAGAAGGAAGCCTCAACTCAACACTCTATTGCGAAGGTTTAATGTTAGAATTAGCAAAATGTCAATTATCAGAATACAAGAGAGTTCTCAGCGTTCCAAATAAAATTATGGAACTCCAAGGTTTTGAAGATAAGGTCGTGTTTTATGGAAGTCTAAAATTTCATTTATCCGTTGCATCCTTGTGAACATAAGTAATGAGTGTGAAACCAAATATTGGAAACTATATAAAGCAAAGAGATATGAATGAGAGGCTCACAGATATGAGCTTGCGTATTGTAGTCACCGGAGTTTTCGAAACAGAGCTTGACTTTACCGTACAGAACTATTACAAGATGATCATGTGTTTAATACACAAAAGGCAGAGGAATGCATAGAAATCTAAGAATTATCTCGTGATTGAGAGTGAGAGTGAGAGTGTGATTGAGAGTGTGAGTGTGAATGAGATTGAGAATGTGATTGGGATTCGAATTATATGATCACATGATTGTGATTGAGATTGAGAGTGTGAGTGTGAATGAGATTGTGATAGCTCGGGGGTGGTCGGGAGGTCGAGGCTTCATCAAGAAGCTATTTTCCAAAGCGATTGTATTAAGGTGGTTGAGTCTTCATCCGGAACTTATTACTTGTATATGGATTTGGAAAACACGAGACTTATAAGATAAGTTTAATTTCACAATTTTTGTTATGTTTATTATTTTGTTCAATATTATGACTAGCAATTATATGATCTGATGTATTTCTTTTCTCTCTGAGTGATTGGAGGAATGCTACAAGTGGTATCAGAGCGGAATCAATCCTCGGCAACCATGGATGAAATTTAGAGAGCAGAGCGGAGTTGGATTCTGCAACAAGATGCAAGCTTTGAACAAGAAGATTGAAGAGCAAGAGGAACTTATTCAGAAACCTCTTCGAGAATTGTGCAAAGAACGAGGTGAAAAGAAACGAGAGGGCTTTCATTGTGCAAGCTTAGCAAGATAAGTTCGTCTTCCATTATTTTCTTCACGTGCACGAATAGTGTATGGTATTCCTCATTTGACGATTGAACTCAATAAAAGTTAGCACTAATAGTATCCATTCTTTGCCAACTCTGAGGACAGAGTTCTTCAAAGAGGGGAAGAATGTAATATACCTGTCAAAAGGATATACTTAACTTATGGTTCGAGAGCATATCAACTACAAAACTAATGTGTTTAACATTAGTAGCTCATTGCATGCTTTCGTTGTGATCACTTTCTAGATATTTTGGGTAATTTTTGTATGGCACTTAAATGAAAAATAACTACTTATTTGCAAAGAGAAACATTACATACTTTCTTTCTTCAAAGGGTTTGTATTAGCGATAGATTGCGTCGATATGTTATCATGTTGTGGTTATGACTTGATCATAAAAAAAAAAGAAATCATTCGCTATATTCTGTAAAGCAAAATTAAACGTAAACTTTATAAAAAAAAAACCGCGCACATCAAAAGAAAAGAAAACGCATTAAAAATAGAGAAAAGAACGCAAAAATAATAGTACATCGTGTTTTTTGCCTATAAAGTAGGAGAACTAATGGAGAACGATGATATCTGAATTGTTGTCTATCCTCATCGGGAATAGTATTGTTTCCCATGACATAGATCCACGCTGTGTGCCTGGCTCGTCCACTTCTTCAATCCTTCCAAGTTCTCCATCATAACCGGCGTGCCCTCGAAATTCATCCAGATATCACTTGTAGCGTTCCTCCAATCACTCAAAAAGAGAAGAAATGTATTAGATCATATAATTGCTACTCACAAAATTGAACAAAATAATTAAGAGAACGGAATCTTATGAAATAAAACTTATCTTATAAATCCCGTAATTTACAACTCCATATACAAGTAATAAGTTCCAAATGAAGACTCAATCATTTTGATCCCATAACTTTGGAAAATAGCTTCTTGATGAAGCCTCGACCTCCCGACCACCCCCAAGCTATCACAATCTCATTCACATTCACACTCTCATTCTCATTCACAATCTCAATCTCATTCATAATCAAAATCATGTGATTATACAATTACAATCCCAATCTCATTCTCAATCACACTCTCACTCTCAATCACAATCACAATCTTGTGGATAGTCATCTTGATGTTGTTGAATGACACAAAAAGGAATCATGTAAAGACATTTCGTCTCAATCTCATTCTCGACATCTTCCTATTCATCTCCATAGCTTCATGTTTGATCTTCAATCTATCATTCCTCTGGCTTCTCATGCTCGATATAGTCTAGAACAAGGCATTGTTTTCCAGACTCTTCTATGACTTCTACTCACTTTGGTATAAAACTAAGGAACCCATATCTTCGTAGAACCTTAATTTCATTCTGAACATGTCTCGATGAGGTCCGTTCGAATGGACACTTCATTGCAAAGTAATATAAGAAAAGAAAACAATTGAATGAATAGTAGAACGGAAAACGCGCACATATTCCATAAGAGGTAAAGAAAAAAAAAAGGGAATAATAAAAATACGAATCACTGAGTAGTCACGAAAAAGTTAGAAAAAGCAAGAGATCAACATTGAGTTTCAGATTGACATGTGGATTACAATTGTGTAATCTTGTAGCGTTTAATATTTTAGGTTTCACACTATTTTTTCTCTTAGATTCACATGCTCACACACACATACATGATAACGCACCTAGAGTTTGTTCAATAACGTTCAAGCTGACTCATTCGCACTATGAATTGTTTTTGTGAGAATAATGAAGTCGATAGATGACCATATCTTTAGTTGGAGACGAGGCTTGTTATAATAAATGTCAACAAAGTTTAAGACTTCGAATGGCTTCTTAAATAATTTGGATGTTCATATCTCCATCCTTAATGTATCTCCGATGGTGTCGTTGGGCAGAATGGCAAATCAAGAACATTTCTGGTCTAAAGCACCAAGTACTTTCTACCCATGATTCATATCCAAAATCATTATGTTTTGACCCGGTGGTGCTCCATTTAGCAACAAAGTTTTCATTTGAATTACCCACACCATTGATGAGGTTTATTACATTCTTTCCCTCTTTAAAGAACTCTGTCCTCAGAGGTGGGACAAAAGGTGCTATCCAAACAAGAACTAATTCTCAATGCAACATCCATGCTTGAATCTATATTGTGGAAAACTTGAGTGTGTTTTTCTTCACAAACATACTAAAATAATGGTAGAGCACTTATATTGTTCACTTGCTTCATTAGTAGTCTTTGGATTGATATCGGTCTTGGTTGTCCTATTATCTTGTTGCTTGTTCGCTCACTTTTAAATTTAGTGAATTAAATTTCCATGATCTTCTCTGGATTAATTCCGCTCTGATACCACTTGTAGCGTTTAATATTTTAGGTTTCACACTATTTTTTTTCTTAGATTCACATGGTCACACACACATACATGATAACACACCTAGAGTTTGTTCAATAACGTTCAAGCTGACTCATTCGCACTATGAATTGTTTTTGTGAGAATAATGAAGTCGATGGATGACCATATCTTTAGTTGGAGACGAGGCTTGTTATAATAAATGTCAACAAAGTTTAAGACTTCGAATGGCTTCTTAAATAATTTGGATGTTCATATCTCCATCCTTAATGTATCTCCGATCATGTCGTTGGGCAGAATGGCAAATCAAGAACATTTCTAGTCTAAAGCACCAAGTACTTTCTACCCATGATTCATATCCAAAATCATTGTGTTTTGACCCGGTGGTGCTCCATTTAGCAACAAAGTTTTCATTTGAATTACCCACACCATTGATGAGGTTTATTACATAGATTCACAACTTGTGTGCTCACTGGACCTATCATCTCTCCATAGATAGATGGGATGTTGGAAGGGAACTATTCTCCTGAGTCATCAATCTCTGGTATAGGTGGTCGTGTTTCCTATTCTTGCCTCCATCTTTCCTCTTGAATCTCTCTTAAGATGGCGTGTGAATCCATGTAGCCCATTTGATGATTTTCTAAGTCCAACCTAGCCCTTTCAGATAGTGTTGTCTCTAAGGGATCCTGTGGCCTAGTTTGGATGCTAGATCTAACTTTTGTTGTGTTTGATACTAGTTGCTCTAACCTTTCTAGTAATCCTTGGAAATGTAGCTCGGGTTTAGCCATAACTAACCAATTTAGGTACTGGGATGCCTCAAACATGGCCTGGGCTAACTCTACAATTTTCATGTACAGTTTGGTTCTCTCTATTTCCAAGTCAGCTCTAGGGTAGTTCTTGTTGGATTCTCTTACCTATGGTCCGTCTTGTATCCTAGCTTGATAAGCTTTGAGCATCATGTCAAGGTTTTCTAGGTTGGGGTCTACTAGTAGTGATCCTGGCTTTGGGGTTACCACATTCGACTTAGCCTCTTGTGATGCCATTTCTAAAACCTTGGCTCTGGTTTCCCTCAGGCTTTCCTCTAACTGGTTAATCTTTTTGCTCCATTTTCTCTTATGTCACTCTCTTGACTCTTTCTAGGTTCTTGTCTTCTTTCCTATTGATTCTCCTACATCACTGGCTTCAACAATTATTGCGAGGGTCTCTAGTTGCATCTACCTTTGTGCTTGGGCTCTAGCTACCACCTCAATGGGTATGTATTGGGGTATGGAACCTTTAGTGTGTTGCACTATTCCTATCGCATTGATGGGGTCACTTTCATGGGTGTATTAGTGGGGTTCTTAGGGAAATCTCTTATAAAGTGATCCTTCCCACATTCAGGACAAAATCCTTGAATATTGTTGATATCTGTGACACATTAACATACCTTATACACACGATTAGTATTTATTACCCCACACTTATAAAAACATTAAAAAATATAAGCATATCAGTGCTTTATTTATCATGATTGCTCACATATTTATGATCCATACACATATATGGGCTTCTCACTTTTAAGGGTTCCATGCTTTCAAGTTCTCATGGATACATATTAACAATTGTCGTTCATTTTAAATACTTGAAGCGATAGACTCATACATATTCAATACTTTTCAAAGATTGATTTCATAATTCCTCCTACCCATAATCCAAATTTCTTGGTGATTGGAAAAGGACTCTAATATCTAGGCAACAACTTGGTACATTGACTAGTCTTAAACTTTTCTGATCTTTCAGGAACACAAAGATAAACTTGATCACCAACCTGAAAAAGTAAGATCTCTTTGCTTCGGATCGGCATAAGCCTTTGCATGATCTTGAACTTTCTTTAAGTTTTTTTTTTCTATCGTAAGCTTAAAGTTCATGTCTTGAAGGAATTCTTGAGCTCCTTGAACTCAATCATTTTAAAGTCCTACTACATATGGAGACTCTTGTATAATTACATGGGTCTAAGGGGTAGAACCCTTCAGTTTCTAGGTGTGAAACCCTTGGGATTTATGGTTTCTTTACCCCTTTTAGATGGGTCTTGAACCTTAGGGCTAATTCTCTAAGGTTGAGTACCTTAGGCTTGATTGGAAGCTTCTCTTAGCCACTTGGTTTGTACATGAGAGCTTGGAGAGTCTTCTTTTAGAAGCCATGTGATTTTATGTGATTTTCTAAGCTTTGAAACCATGTGAACACCTTAGGGACCCATGTGATGGAAGATACACATGTCCTGCTGAGAGAGACTTACCCCCTTGGACTTGGAGCTATATATCAGAGGTGTTGTTTGGGTGGAAAGACATCTCTCTTCCTAGTGTGAGTCTAGTTAGTTAGTCTTCTTAGTTGTGTGGAGGATATGGAATCCTTCGAAGAGTCTTCTTTTATAAGCCATGTGATTTGTGTGATTTCGTAAGCTTGGAAACCATGTGAACACCTTAATGACCCATGTGATGGAAGATACACATGTCCCCTTGAGAGGGACATACCCCCTTGGACTTGGAGCTATATATTGGAGGGGTTGGTTGGGTGGAAATACATCTCTCTTCCTAGTGTGAGTCTAGTTAGTTAGTCTTCTTAGTTTGTGTGTAGGCTATGGAATCCTTCCACAACACTGGTATCAAAGCTTGGTTTGAGCCAAGCTAGATATTTTCTCTATGACTCAAAGTGAGGATCCAAGCTAGATAGTTTCTTTAAGATTCAAAATGGTGGTTACCTCACACACATGAGAAGAATACACAGGAGATTTCATGGCTGGAAAAAATCAGCCGCGTGACCCTATCCAATCCACTTGAGCAAGCATGTCTTGAAGAAGGCCATGGAGTGTATTTAAGAGGAGTGCACGATAGCGTCTCCTCTTTCTCCATGTTGCAAGAAGGCATTGGGGCGTTCCTTCAAGGCGCCACATGGACATGTGACCCACAATGATAGGCCAGCCTATACGCACTCAGATTGGATGAGGGACATGGGGGAGACATCCTTCTCTCTACCTTGAAACCATTTTTCGATGACTCCATAAGTATTTATAAAGAAATTGCAAAATAGAAAAAACTTCGTATATGGGATTTAAAGATCCCAATTGGAAAAAAAGGAGGAGCTGGCGCCTTTTGCATGCATCTTCTTCTAGTATGCCCAAAAGAGAGAGATCTTTTTGTTGTCTTCATCTCCACTCATGATCTCAAGATTTCCTCGTCATCCAAGCCCTCAACACATGTGTTGTGAGAATAGGATGGAGAACATCAAGTAAAGGAAGATGGATCCTTCCAAAGGACAAAGGAAGGAGAACGCTCGAATTGAAGCTAAGTTTATTCTTGCTTGAAAAAAATGAGTGTATGTGCATTTTCTCTTAACAAGAGATGATTTCCATGCAAAGATTTCATTGTTTGGTACATCATCATTCTTCTTTCCATTACAAATGTTTTAAATGCACGAAAAATACCTTGCAACTCCCAAATATTGATCTATAATCAAGATCTAGGGTATTTAGCATCATGCCAAATTTTCTTTAAAGTATTTTAGAAGAGGACATCCATTTCAGAAGCTATGCACTATGAGACAAACACAGAATCAAGAGATATTCGTTCCAAGGAGCACACAAGGAACATGGTGGGATCTTAGGATAATTATTTCATTGTGTGTTGCTCCTCATACAAAAAAATCACCTCTATGCAAAATGAGAATACTTATTTAAGAAGCATGGATCTTTTTTTATTTTGTTTCCCAATAATAAGAGTGATATCCGTTAGCTACGCATAGAGGTTGCACCAATTGAATGCATACATCAATGCATGAGTACTAAAAAGCAATGCAATATGGGGCAACCATAAGTTTTGAAAAGCTCTTGACCAGGAACAAAAGAAACAACGAGGTTTGAATAAGTCTTTCATTAAGTTTCTTCTCAATTTTCATGATATTGCATGCATGCTTTTAAGATGCACACATATTGGGCACAAGTAAGTATGAAGTTCCAAGATGGAAGGGAAGAGGCACGATGGCCCAAGTCTACTTCATCATCCTTAGAATATTCAAATGAAATCGAGGGACGGACTAAGCTCAATTTCCAAATAAGTATTTGCCCTCTTTTCTTTTTGTTTCAAACTATGAATCATGCACTGCATGTTGTAATAGAAATGAGCTCAGAAGTGGATGCATAGATTTAGGTGGCCCGGTTTTCTTGACAATTAGGCATGGAAATAAGTTGCACTATGCATCCAGTTCATTGCTTTGATTGGATGAGCATAAAAATGGTCATGGTTAGAAAGAATGCATGTAATGCACTATTGCAATTCGCATATATCTAGTTGCATGGAGATTTTGTACCATCCTATGGACAAGCAAAGTTCCAACTTGGGACTTTTGCATGATTTAAGGATAGGTTCAATTTTCTGAACCTTATGCATGCAACACCTTTTCCAGTAAAGGTGTAACCATTAGGCATACACTAGTATGCATATGGAACATATTACATGGGTTTCTGAGTTGAGAGGGAGATTAAGTTTTTGAACTTAAGCTTAAGTAGGATTTGAATTTATTAGGTTTTAGAAATAATGGTGATGAGGCCAATTTCCCACTCGAAACCATTTAATTCCATTATTTTTGGCTTGATAATAAAAAGCCAAATAATTCTAAATACATTAAATCTTAAGTCCTTCTTATGGAATTTTAAATCCCATAAAAACCCATGGCATGCCTGATCAACAAGGCCATAGACTTAAGTTGATAGGACAATATTCTCTCTTCATAAAACCATGATACAATGGTGATAACTTAGAGCATCATTTTCTCAAACTCTAAGGTAGACAAAATATGGTATAACATAATCTTAGTTTTGGAAGATGAAAGTATCAGTGCTTTTGTTCGAGAAATTTCTTTGTTTGAAAGAACTAAAGAACTATTTAGAACTTGACATTATTCTTCCAAGCAAATGCAAAGCATGAATAGAAGGTAAGACTCAAGGGTTCTAATAAACCCTAATAACCATTTTCTAATGTCCTAGAAGTAAAGGAATATTCAAAATGGTAAATGGCATTACCATATACCTCAATATAAAGATTTGATTGGCATATCAACTATTCTTTGTTCATATTAATCATTATGTCAAAAAAGGATAATATCTAGTTGATATATAAACTAGCTCTATTATCAAGTGACATAACAACAATCTTTTAGAATACATAAGAACAAAGGAATCTTTGAAAAGCCAATCTTTGACATTAAGTCTTGTCAAATTGCAATTACAACTAAGACTTGGTAAGTTAAAAGTTTCATGAGCACTAAAACATGCTATGGAAATTACACTTACAAGTCTATAGAAGTAAAAGCTCTTCCTTGATTAGAGTAAAAGAAGGTTTAAACTCAAGATTCAAGCTAAATTTACCTTTACTAAAGTGGAAGTGTAAGCTAGATGGTATGGGACATCTAGGCTTACACTACCACAGAAGTAAATTCTGTGGTATGGGACATCGAATTTGTGGGTAATCTCAACTTGAAGTTTGGGACATCTATTTTATAAGCTTAGAGAAGAGAAATCAGAAAGCTTTGAATAGTTCTTTTAACCAAGGAGAAAAATAAAATATTGAAAATAGACTCTTTCAAATTCTATTGAAAGATCACAATTTTCAATATATCCTCAGGTAGTTTTTGAGGAAGAAAACTCTTAAGGAGGGGAGAAATTTCCCAAGAACTTGTATCTTATGCCTTTAAAAGACCAAATAAGGTATTGTAAGGTAAATGATATGCAAGAAATAGATAAAGTTGAAGTACTTCCTCGTATGCTAGTGCTTCATATGTATTCATTATTTCTTCCAACCTAGATGAAGTTCTTAAGAATTGAGAGCTCTCAAAGAACCTCAATGCAAGAGAAGACTTTCATACACCATAAGGATTGTAGGAATCCTAAGTGATCCTAAAGGTATCTTGATGCTTCATGGGGATAACATAACATATGTTATGGATTACAATAATATAGAACTAAGGAAAATGGCTCCTTCTATGAAGCACAATAGCTATATCCCTAAGTAGAGCCCATGGGTAAAGCATTGAACATGAAGGGATCTAAAGGAGAAAGATCTAGTCTTATCTCTTATTTTGGCTAAAGAAGAAAAGAAAAGTCAAAAGACCTAAGTAGGGTAAAATCAAGTCAAAATTTAAGTTTGATAAGATGATTCACACCATAGTAAATGGCTAACCAAATATTTAAGTAAGATTAGTAGTGGTGTATCTAAGCACCTTAGTCCTTGCTCTCATAATTTGGTACCATAATTTGTAATAGATAGAGATCATTAGAAAGGAAAGGGAAGGTGAGAAAGTATAGAGACATAGTTATGTGGATTGGATGAAGAACCCATTGGTATGGGATAGTGGGTACTGAATCCCATTGAGTACATTTTCTTAATGGAGAGAAGAAAAAGGGACTCATGATCCAATGGAATATGCTAAGAAGTTAATTTCTAGGAATAGGCATCTTCTTTAATTATCCTCTCAAAGGGAAGAAGAATTCTTTAAACAATATACTAAAGGATCTAACTCTCATGGAGAATTACAAATGAAGAGAATATCAACTTCTTGGAGTTTGAACGTAAACTCCAAAGGTTGAAGCTCTAAAAATTTCATTTGAAAGTTATGACTTGGAATTCAAGGAAACATAAAGATGATCTTAGGCCACGCTTGGAAGAAGGCTGAGAAAGATCATCATTTGGGTACTTGATAGTTCAAGTCAATGAGAAGAATTAGAGAGATCTAGTTATGATGTTAACATAGGAGATCTTGGAATAGATCTAGAATATAAAGGAGAGAATTCTAGAAGGATCAAGAAGACCTTAAAGGTTTGAGATCCAACTAAAATCCATGAGGATTAAGTACTGAAGAAATAGCTGGAATAATCTATTCTTACTTGCAACCTTAAAGATAGAAAAATATTTTACATTGTGAGTTCCCATCTAGGGACGTAGTTATAAAGATCTTAAATCTTTTTTGGAAGAACAAGTAAAATAAATTTCAATCAGTTAGAGTCTTTAATAGTTAGATCAATTGCTATGGATTCTAGTTCCTTAAAGTGGATTCTGAAAACTACGTAAAGTTTTGAAAAAATATTAAGCCCACTTTCTATAAGCTATTCGAATTCTCTCTAAAGATAAAGATGATGTTATATCCTCTTAAAAACTAGATAATCCACCTATTCCATTCGATTGGTTGGGCATGAATTATAAAATGATATTCACCTCTATTTTATTGGAGGTGAAATTCGAACAAGAAAATCCACCCATTTCACTAAAAGAGAGGAAGTGATTTGGGCAAAGATTATGAAAGATTCATTTTTCTTTTAAAAAAGTTGGATTTTAACTTGATAAATGAATATGATAAAGAAGCATTCATCATTTATCTAGGTTCATGCACAAGTGGTGCAGAGCAATGGAGCATGGTAGCAATTTATCTGAAGTCACTTTGAATCCACCTAATTCACATGTTTGAGCTATGGAGACCTAGATGGCACATGGCTTAAACAAGGAAATAAGCATGGTTGTTCTCTTCCACCCTTTTCATTATTTCCATACTTTGCATTCTTTTTTGTATGAAAAACTAGATGGGACTTGGAATGATTTGGCTAGGGAATCAGACCACACATGGATTCTCCTCTTTTAAGATTCATTCGGGGTAAAATCCCCCTTCTCAATAAAGAGGCATATGTCTCCACTCATTTTCAAGGAAGGAAATGCTTTTAAGGGGGGAGAATGTTGTATAATTACATGGGTCTTAGGGGTAGAACCCTTGGGTTTCTTGGTGTGAAACCCTTGGGATTAATGGTTTATTTACCCATTTTAGATTGGTCTTGAACCTTAGGGCTAATTCTCTAAGGTTGACTACCTTAGGCTTGACTAGAAGCTTCTCCTAGCCACTTGTTTTGTATGTGAGAGCTTGGAGAGTCTTCTTTTAGAAGCCATGTGATTTCATGTGATTTCCTACTCTTTGAGACCATGTGAACACCTTAGGGACCCATGTGATGGAAGGTCCACATGTCCCCTTGAGAGGGACTTACCCCATTGGACTTGGAGCTATATATTGGAAGGGTTGGTTGGGTGGAAAGACATCTCTCTTCCTAGTGGAGTCTAGGTAGTTAGTCTTCTTAGTTTGTGTGGAGGCTATGGAATCCTTCCATAACATAGACCTAGGCTAGAACCCATACATCTACATGAATGGACTAAATTCAGTTGATGAATTCTTAGGAGTGTTATAGGCAAACTCAGCCAAAGGAAGGTATTCTTTCTGTCAGTTTATTTTGAAGTGATTGAGTATGTCTCTCAAGATTTGATTGACTTTCTATGTCTGTCCATCCATCTCCAGATGTTTAGTGGTTCTTAAACTTAGTTTACTTTCAAGTCTACTAAAGACTGCTCGCCAAAAATGACTTGTAAATTGAGCATCCGGATGCAAAACTATGTCTATTAGAAGACCTTAGAGTCTGTAAAGTTGATTTACAAATATTTTCGTGAGTTCTGGAGTCTTACAAGTAGTCTTGAGTGGAATAAATTGAGCAAGTTTAGTGAATCGAGCAACTTTTCCATTTACCTTTGGGAATCTCCAAAGGATGCAACAATCCTCAAAATTTAAGTCGTTCAAACTTATTGAATTGACATTTATGGCACATGGATACATAGTTTTGCACATCTCGATGTCAACTAGGCCAATAAAAATATCGTTTAACTAAGTCATAGGTTCGGTTAATACCAGGATGTCCAACACTTGGAGCATCATGGTTTTCAAAAAGTACTTGATTTCGTATGTTCAAAATACTTGGGACACAAACCTTACCTTTATAAACCAAATATTCATCTTGGAGGGAGAAGTGTTTAAACTTTCCATGCTTAAGTGAAGCTTGGATCTTCCTTGAAACTTCCTTTTAGAGTTGAAATAAATTCACTTTGAATTTGTACAAAATTTAGATTGTTCGGCATAGGCATCCTATTGAGAGTTCCACCCTTTTGTCCCAACTCACTTTCATTCTCATGCAAGCACATTTATCCCACATGCAAGGGAATTCTCCCAAACTCCATATAAGCATGGCCTTGTTTCACTCCTCACAAGCCATTCACTCTAGCTCTTGGAAAGAGTGCCCTCACTGTCCTCATGGAGTCCTCATGCTCATGGACCATCTTATGTTAGTAATTTCCATTTCTATTTCTATTCTTTTCATCATGTTTTGTTATCTTTTGTTCCTTCCTCCATAGCTTGTTAGATGTGTGCATGCCATTAGAGTAGTAGTGCTTTGTTATTTGATAGGGGAAAGAGAAACTTATGAAAATCGCATGCTAATATTGCAAAGATGCTAACAAATTAACTTAATTAAAAAATGGTCAACAAATCCAGAATGATTAAAGGAAGTAAAAGTGAAGTTTCCATCATAGTGGTGAACCATATAGTTCATAGTAGTGATGCAACACAAAAAATAAGGAAAAAAAGAAACATGTAAATAGTTGTTAGAAGCACTTTATTAGAAAGATGTTAAAGGGAGGGAGGGAGGGATTAAGAATTACATGCTAATGATGAGGATTAAAAAAAGAATCATAACTTAGCCCATTGTGTTGTCGGAAATATTTGCATTTTCTAGTTGACAACTAGGAAAATTAAAATATGTTATTGGTGAATTCTAAACCTCTTTTATATCACTATTGATCAGTTGTTTTGATTGGAATTAACTACTTTTGAAGTGTTTACAGGTATGAATGATGAAGAAGAACATATGTTCATATTAGGGTTTACCCTAATTACACATTTAATGAGTTTTTATATTCATACATTCAAGAATCACGGGTATAAAACCCTAGGGTCTCTTGAATTCATGTGTTGTTTATGACACTAGAGTTAATGTTAAGGTTCAAATGAATTATAATGGGTTAATGAATGGTTAAATTAGGGTTCCAATGGGTTTCCAAGGGTTTTAGAAGGGTTATGAGTGTAGGATTAAGCGAGAATGGATATTGGCATTAGTGAAACATTTGATATTTACTTAAATTAGTTTATAAATTAAACATTTACTTATTTAAAATTAATTAGTTATATTAATAGTGTGTGTAAGTATTTATACTTAGGTAATTAATTAATTAAAACCTTAATGTAAGCTTCAAATTAAATGAATTATTAAGTTATGAAAATTACAGATAATTAAATTGAAATCATAAATTAAATAGATTAATAATGAGTGGTGTATGTGAGTAACATTGAAAGTGTGGTGTGAGTTAAGTGTGTAACTAAAGTGTCTAAATTGAGTAGTTAAAAGTGTGGTAACTATGTGTGCAAATTAAAAGAGTGATTTAGATAAAGTATACATCTAAAGTGGAAAAAAGTCAAATAAAAGAGTGGTGATTAAGTATAGGCAAAAGAGTGGATGGAAAATTAAAGCAGAATAAAAAAGAGTGATAGACAAAGGACTCTCTGTGTGTATATAAATGTGTGTAGAATGAGTATTTTCCCTGTTGATTTTTTTCAGACAAATGTTGAAGAATTGAAGAAGCAGTTGAAGTGAAGAGATCCGTGAAGTGAAGTGAAGAGACAGATTGAAGACATTCCATTTACCTTATATTTTCATTTAGCCATTTACCCATTTGTTTAGACATTTATCCTATCATTTAAACCTTACATTTGTATTAGAGGAATTGATTTACGTCATTAGCTTTGTCAACTCATTTGTTGAAGAAGATTAAGCATTAATATAATATTCCATTGATTTATTTGATGTCTTCGGAGTTATCCCATGAGTATGAACATAGTAGTTTTGAAAACATTGAAACTAGAAGTGATTCTATAGAAGTAGTAACAGAAGAAGTCCTTAAAGATCAAATTACTACAGAATCCTTAACTTCTTACGACCATTGTATAAATAGATTCTTAACTCTATTTTCCTTTGTATCTCCTGAACCACAAAATAGTGAAAACTTATTTCCGCCATCTCCAAATAGATGTACTCATCGAAAGCCAATTGAAACTGAAGTAGAGGAGGTAATCAAAGATCAGATAACCAAAGAATTCTTGACTTTACCATCCTATCAAGAAGCTATCGCTAGATCTAGGGCAGCAATGTCCTTATGATCCTTAGGCATATAAAATATTAAAGTATTTCTTATAAGTTGAATTTAGTTTCCATTTAAATAGGTAATTTAAATTTTTTATCATTAAAAACCTTGTTTTTCATAAGCCTGAGTCCGCTACAGACACCCTGCGTGTGCCGAACGATTTTGGCAGATGACCTGATCCACCATCCGAGCATCTCTCACGACCCGACATTGGTGAACCTGACATGAACCATTGACTTATGACTCAGACAGATATTTTCAGTTTGCATTGCATATACATTCGTACAATTCTACATTGGTGCAGCTATGTCTTCATCCCTGGAAGCTGTGGCAATCTCGTGAACTTGCAATCTTCTCGGTGTCGAGGGCTGATCTGTTGACCTGAGCGCCTCCACGAAGATTGGAAAGTAGACGAACCTCCTCTTGTCACCCTTTTCATCAACAATTGAAGAACAGAACATTTGCACCCATTTTAGCAAAAGATGTATTTAGGCTTTGATTAAAATCAATAAATGTATTGAATTTTGCAAAAGCACTATTTTGAGCCTCATCTTCGAGTTGTTGGTATAATTTCTTTTACTCTCAAATTTTTGCATGAAAAATTTTGTTTAAAGGTAAATTGTTGGTATAGGTTAAAAGCAAAATTTTGGTTAAGCGTTAATCATAGGTTAAGCGTTAATCATAGGTTTACTTGCAAGATATTGGTATATTTAAAGGCTTATCAAACAGGACTTTAACAGAATTTCAGAATTAGTAGCTGAGCATAAGGAAAGAGTAACGAAAGAAGTTTAGGATATTGTTAGGATTGTTGAAGCTAGATGAAATCAAACTACAAAAATGGATTAACTATTTCAAAATATGATGCATGAGACGCACGGTCAGAAAGTAGTTGAAATGTTATTAAAAGATAAAGGGAAATTCACTGGTATGAATGTTACAAATTATTTAGACACATTTGAGGAATTAGCCAAGCTACATGGTTTGCCTGATACAAAATGGAAATCATATTTAGGTAGACTTGCCATAGGCACGGTTAAGGCTATTATGGAACTACATGACAATAAGGAAGGGATGAGTTTCGAAAGGAGTTACACAAGGAATTTTACTTAGAGGACTATAGTCAACACAATAGAGAGGGATTTATGAAATGGATTAGTTCTCCTAAGCCTCACATTTCTTTAACTCATCTCCATAGCAAATTTATGAAAAGATTCTGTCAATTACCTGAACAGGATAGGGTTGCCCTTACCCCAGATATAGTGTTGTATTTTATTAAAATCTTGACTCAAGATATAAGGGTAGAGGTTGAGCGTAGACTTGAAGAACCGGGAAAGAAATATGGGCTTACAGATGAATGGGGTGTAGTGAAAACAGTGGTTGAGGTTGTTGCTCACATGAAGCAACACAAAAGACTCCTTTATGATTCGATGTCTCAACCATCTTCCAGTTTTCCTCCTATTCAGGCAACTAGGGATACACATATAGATTCAAAAGTTGAGCCTACAACATCCACATCTAGAGTACCAACCGAGTTACAATTTGAGATTTTGTTTATCAAGTTGGACAATATGATGCATATGCACGAGAATATGTCTAAAGAGGTATCGGCTTTGTAGAATGCGGTGTATGCGTTAAACTTACAAGATAAGCTTGCAATGCAAGCTCATCCGACTATCTATCCTCAACCTGTAAGTGCTCCTAATATACCATTAGTAACTCCGAATAATCCATTAGTACCTCCTAATCCACCTTTAGTACCTCCTAATCCTCCAATTATATCTCAACCATTTCCTCAAGCATTTAACTAAAGGAATTTCAACGAAAGGCGAAATTCCAATGTGAGGAGATGTATCTGGTGCGATGCCATATATCATCTTACTTATACATGCGAAGCTTTGAAGGATGCGAAAGAAAAAAGACTTGTAATTGATATTGACAAGCGATTGTGCGACTATAGAACGCATTTACCCTTAGCTGCAAATTGGGGAAAAGGAGGGATGCAGAAGCTGTATGAAAACCTTTCTGAGTCCAAGAAAACTGCTTCTGCTATTAAACTAATATATGTAGATAGTGACTTTGAACCTGAGCAAATTAGAGAAATGAGGAACTATTCAATCGAAGCTTTAATAAAGGCTAGAGATGACATTATGCAGAAAACTGCATGGACCTTTCCCGTCGATCAATTCTCGATATATTCGCACATTGCTAATGTTGAAGAGAAAAGAAAGAGGGATGATGAGCAAGATACAAATGAATCAGGCAGACGAATGACTAGAAGTAAGATGAGAGATGAGCCGAAGCTTAAGAAAGTTCAGTTTGAACAAGGCGAAAGTTCTAAAACAAATGAACAACGAAGAAAAGAAACTAGGGAGGGTAAACAACCTGTGATTAATGAGCCATTTCAAACACCAGATAAAGTAGAGGCAATTCCTAGAACGAAAAAAAAAACTGAAGAGGAACCAGAAAAGAAACCGAAATGAGTTCCAAAATCTTTTCTTATTTCATAATTAGAACAAAAAGTTGATTCAAAGGAAATATTGTATGACATTTTATTAAAAGGTGCAGTAACAATGACATTAGAATAGATCTTTTCAATAGCAAAAATTGAATTTAAGGAAAATTTTATTAAACTAATTAAAATGAAGAGATTCCGTCTGTCACAAGAGGTAGAGATGCAGGATGTTGCCAATGTAACTCACTTGATTCATGAATTTCTTTCTTCAGACTCAGAGGATGAAGAAAACAATACCTGTAATGTTAACAAAAATTTCTTAGGGCTGATTGTACCAGACGACGAAACCAAAAACTTAGAGAGTTATTTTAGGAAAAGTTTTTGGGCGAGAGGCACACCTGAGATTAAAATTAACTTAGGTGATCAGAAGAGATCATATTCTATTTTAGCCCTAATTGATTTTGGATCTGAAATCAATGTGATTTTGAAAGAATTATATGATAAGTTTAAATGGCCTATTGATAAGAATCACGGCTGGATAATGAGAACTACGGAAAATGGTTGTGGATCACTCCTAAGAGCATGTGCCAACATACCTCTAATGATAGGTGGAATCTCTGAGACATTCCACTTTTTCATTTAGGACAACTAATCTTATGAAATTATCTTAGGTCAACCATTTATATGCGAAGCTAGAATGGAGACTAAAGTAATGGATGACAGCTCAGCATACACAAGAATTAGATCTAAAGATTATCTACAATCACTCCAAGTTATGATAGTCAACCCAAACCATGTACGAAATAGGGAGCAAATTAGAAAGATGCCCATCCGTTCTCATGAAAAGATACGCGAAGATCATATGCCTCTTCGCGAGTTCGGCACTTATTATGATCAAAATTTTGCCTAGATGCCACTGTTGAGCAAGACAACGGTGGTTCTTGGATTGATGTCTCGCAGCCATCTGTAGATACTTTATAGAGTTTTGCTTTATATTTCCCTTCATTGTATTTGCAATTCAGTCATTATAAACAAATTCCTAAAAAAATTATAAAAAATTATGAAAACTTTTATAAAGATAAAGGACTCATTTCTTCTGATGAACACATTGAAAACGTAATTGAAACTTTATCTTCAAACTCATTATTTGAAGAACTTCAAAATATTTTGCATGAAACAGAAACTTTTAGATTTGTACTTTTAAATTCTATTGAAGAATATGATCTTATTATTGAATTTGTTATGAGTGAAAAAAAATAAGGAAGCGAAAGTAAATACAAAATATATAAAACTGTTGATAGAAAAATTAAGCCGATTGCTCAGCCTTTACCGAAAGAGAGTGAAGAGAAGTTTAGGCAAGTTTCAAAAGATCCTTATTTAAGAGAGCGCACAAATATAGGACATACCTTCATAGACGAAACTTTAAAACTAATCAAGATAGGGAATGATGATAATTTTTTATTACCCGCGGAAAGAGAATTATTTCAAAGAGTGATTAGAAAGCATGGAAAGGCATTTTCTTTACATCCCCATAAGATAGGCTGTGCAGACCCACAAATTGTTCCACCAATGATTATCTTTACGGTGCCTCACATTCCATGGAATCTTCGTCCCATACCTGTTCCGAAAGCCCATTTACTAGAGTTAATGAGGCTTCTCAAGGAAAAGATTCACATGCGAATACTTGAGACCTCCTCTGCACCCTACTCAAATAGGTGGTTTATTGTTCCAAAGAAAAATGGTAAGTTACGATTCATACAAGATTTACAGCCCGTGAATAAGATTACTATTAGGAATGTAGGTAGTGGCCCCATTGTAGGAGAATTCGTTGAAGCCTTTGCTGGTCATGCCATTTACTCAATGGGAGACTTGTATTCTGGCTATGATCAGTTTCAACTTGCTATTGAAAGTAGAGACATTACGACCATGAAAACTCCTTTAGGCTTAGTCCGCATGTGCACTTTGCCACAAGGAGCTACTAATTCGGTAGCACATATGATGAACACCATGAATTCTGTATTACATGACTTCATTCCTAATATAGCCATGTTGTTTATAGATGATATTCCTATTAAAGGATGTATTGAGATTGCGAAAGATGAAACTTTAGATTCTTCTGGTTGTAGGAAATTTTGTGGTAGATCATATCTCAGACTGTGAAAGGATTTTCCAGAGATTTGAAGAGGTTGGTCTCACATTCTCCATTGAGAAATCTGTTTTTGGTGTCAATGAGGTACTTATAGTTGGCCATTTATGTGGATATTACGGTCGGCGGCCATATCCACCTAAGGTTGACGCCATAAACAAGATTTCTGAGACATGTAGCAATATTAGTGAGGTAAGACAATTCCTTGGTGCTTGTGCGTTTTGATCCATTTGGATTCCATACTATGCACATGTTGCTAACTGCCTTTATGCATTGCTAAGGAAGAATCGAAAGTTTCTTTGGACTGAAGAACACTCAAAAGCTATGAAAACGTTAAAGAAATTACTTCTTGAAGCTCCTGTTTTAAAGCGAGTAGATTATACTGATCAAAAGCCTATTATTTTAACTGTTGACACAAGTCCTATAGGTATAGGATGGGTTATTGGTCAGGATGATGAAGACGGAAAAAGGTATGCTGTGAGATTTGGAGCTAAGATTTTACATGATACACTAAGAAACTATCCGCAAATTAAACAAGAACTCTGGGGGTTAGTCACGGCATTAAAATCCGATAAAGAATATTTTATAGGTGCAAATGTAATTGTAGAGACAGATTGCCTACCTCTCATGGGAATGATTACGAATTGTTCATCACCTGACATTGCCATGCTTAGATGGATCTCATACATCAAGTTTATAAATCCTGTTCTGATACATATTGCAGGTAAATCTAATCCTGTTGCTGATATGCTTTCTCGAGCTAGATTTGATAATGAGGAAGAAACAGAATTAGATATAAATGCAATTATTATGATTGCAAAGCATACATATATGAACAGTTTAATATTGAGGAATATGAAGGAGAGTGGTAGGATATTGGGCAGTATCTTAGTACTTTGGTTAGAGCACCTACATGGTCTTCAAATAGATTTAGGAATATTTGGAAAAGAGCATTCAACTTTTTCTTAAAAGATGGTCTAATTTGGAGACATGAAAGGGGGAAAATTAGATTGCCGCAAAGAGTATTAGGTACTAAGAATCTTCAGATGCAAGTCATGAAGAGCATGCATGATACTTTATGGGCTGGACATAAGGGATTCGTAGCTACTTATGAAAAACTTAGAGAAGGATACTAGTGGCTAGGCATCTATGTTGCTGTAAAAAATTATGTGTATTCTTGTGACATATGTCAAATTCATTCATCAGTTAAGCATAGAGATTCGTTGCATCCTACCTATCCACCGTGTATCCATTACAAGTGGGTAGTTGACTTAGTGACCATGCCCAAAGGTATCAATAAGATGAGATATATAGTTCTTGCACGAGAAGATCTTACTAACCATGTTGAAGGCGAGCTCTAAGATCTAAGACAACTCTTAATGTATGTAAATTTCTTCTTGAACGTGTCATTTCACGATTTGGTTATGTAGAAAAGGTAGTGGCTGATAGGGGAGAATTAGATGCGCAAGAGGCTAGAGAATTCTTTGCTAGGCATGGAATTCCTTTAGCTCTTACTACTGCCTATAACCCTGAAGCTAACGGGAAGATAGAACGAGGGCATTCTCCTATTATTAAAGCGATTTCTAAAGCTTGCAATGGAGAACTTAAAAATTGGTCAAAATTTCTACCATTTGCATTGTGGGCTGATAGAATGACCTGCACTAAAACGACGGGGTATATGCCAGTAGAGTTGATGTACTGCCAAAAACCTATTTTCCTATGCATACACAAATCCTTACTTGGACTACTTTACCATGGGAAGATAATCTGTCTGTTGAAGATTTATTAGCTCTGAGAATTCAGCAACTAGAGCAAGGGAATGAAAGAATAGAAGAAGCTATAGTTAAACTAAAAGATTCTCGTCTTAAGAACAAGAAATATTTTGATAAATCACATAGGTTAAGGCCAAAGCCGATACACATTAATGATTGGGTTTTAATTTATGATAGTACATTTGATTCTCAGTACGATGCCCATAGGAAAATAAAAAGGCGTTGGTTTGGACCTTATGTGGTGGTCAAAGTTTATGATAATGGAACGTATGCCTTATGCGAATTAGATGGTACTCCTCTTAAGAACTTAATTGCGGGCAAACCAATTAAATTATTTAAACAAAGAGATGATGAAACGTATGAAGTTATGTTTGGTGAAGAGCATGATTAATTTATGTATGAATGAATTTGTTTAATGTGGTTTTCGTTTGCAGGACCGAAGAAGAAAATTTGATTATGAAACTAAATAATTTTGTATGTCTAGTGTTGCTGTTTTATTTTTTAATAGGTCTTTGAAGATCAAATTAAGATAAATTTAAAAAATGAAGATGAAGCAAATTGAAGATGAAGTTGATTTTAGGTCATATTTTTCTATGTCTTAAAATTTTGATTTATGTATTTTATTTGCATTCATATAAAACTAATTTATAAAATTGGGATGAAAAATATTATTTTATAAAGGACTCTATTTAATCATACTAGGAAAACAGACATAATTTATATTTCTAAATTTATAGATTGAGTGAGATTTGTTATGAATAGGAGGATTTGTAGTTCATTTCAGATAATGAAAGTAGTTGTATATGTGTAGGAGCATATTGTTGCATGATTCTTGTCTGTGAAAACCTAGGTCTTTCTTGTACATGCATCTAGATCCTTAGCTCGGAGTAAGGGTTAAGCCTTTCCTCTTTAAAACAAAAAAGTAGCGAAAAAAAAATGTTGATATGGAAGTTATACCTTCTTTCACCCTAAAAAGGTATTTACACTTATTATCAACATGAAGTTTACATCATATTTGTATGAAGGAAATTAGTTGTGGAAAACACATCTTGTGATTGAAATTGGGCATACAAGGCGGATGTCTGTACGAGTAGATTAGTAGATTTATTTGGCATGCTTGATTGCTCATATGTGAATGCATATATATGACAAAACGTGCATTTGAGTGAATGAAAATGCATTCTGTTTCATCCTAATCTTTGCAAAGTTTATAAATGGATGAAATTTAAATTAATGTTTGTTGAATGAAGAGGTTAATAGTTCAACTTTATATTTTAATATGTTTTCATTACCAGATTGATGATAAATAAACTTCATGTGCATGTTGAATGAAAGATTGAAAATTTGATAAGTTAAAAATTTTATAAAAAATTGATGTTGTCTATGGTTTAAGTTCAGGATAATCATTGAAAATGCTGCTTCCCTTAATCTGCAAGTTGGCCCATCGGGACGATGTGCAGGTTTGGTGGCGGTGGATGTCAGAAAGATTTGCATCTTCTAGTTGACGACTAGGAAAATTAAAATATGTTATTGGTGAATTCTAAACCTCTTTTATATCATTGTTGATCAGTTGTTTTGATTAGAA
>CM035430.1:90924818-90997318 GCA_020310875.1 Ceratopteris richardii
CTCTCTCTCTCTCTCTCTCTCTCTCTCTCTCTCTCTCTCTCTCTCTCTCTCCTCTCTCTCTCTCTCCTCTCTCTCTCTCTCTCTCTCTCTCTCTCTCTCTCTCTCTCTCTCTCCTCTCTCTCTCTCTCTCTCTCTCTCTCTCTCTCTCTCTCTCTCTCTCTCTCTCTCTCTCTCTCTGTCCATGCTCATCCTCTCTCTCCCAGAGCAAGTTTTCTGCAGCACTGCCATTCCTGCCTTTCATCTCTCTCTCTCTCTCCTCCTCTCTCTCCTCTCTCTCTCTCTCTCTCTCTCTCTCTCTCTCTCTCTCTCTCTCTCTCTCTCTCTCCTCTCTCTCTCTCTTCTCTCTCTCTCTCTCTCTCTCTCTCTCTCTCTCTCTCTCTCTCTCTCTCTCTCTCTCTCTCTCTCTCTCTCTCTCTCTCTCTCTCTCTCTCTCTCTCTCTCTCTCTCTCTCTCTCTCTCTCTCTCTCTCTCTCTCTCTCTCTCTCTCTCTCTCTCTCTCTCTCTCTCTCTCTCTCTCTCTCTCTCTCTCTCTCTCTCTCTTTCTCTCTCTCCCCCTCCCTCTCCCCCTCCCTCCCTCCCTCCCTCCCTCCCTCCCCCCCCCCCCCTCTCTCTCTCTCTCTCTCTCTCTCTCTCTCTCTCTCTCTCTCTCTCTCTCTCTCTCTCTCTCTCTCTCTCTCTCTCTCTCTCTCTCTCTCTCTCTCTCTCTCTCTCTCTCTCTCTCTCTCTCTCTCTCTCTCTCTCTCTCTCTCTCTCTCTCTCTCTCTCTCTCTCTCTTTTTGTGATGATTTCTTCCACCTTCTCCATCAGTGTGCAAGCCACATGTCGACCTGCACAGTAGGCATAAAATCAAAACACAACACAAAACTCATAAAATCAATGAACTTTGAAAAAAAAATCATGCACACTTCCCTGAGAGATTTCATCCTAAATCAGGACAATGGTCTGGACCAAAGTGTCCCCCTGCTACACCTTGGTGAGCAGTTTCCAAGATCTTACGATATTCACTCTCATGGACACATAGCCTTAGATATCCATCTTTTCCACGCTTGTATAGATTATCACCAATGAGTGCATAATCTAGGGCTTCTTGTTCTAAACTTCTTTGCCTAGCCAGGGTCATATCTTGAGGGAATGTTTCTGTCCTCACGAAGGCTACTAACAGTTCACTCTAATCTAGTATAAGAGACACTTGGTACAGTGTACCGTTCTCCACAGGTGGTCTAATACGGCAGACTGGGCATTCCTTACACAACATTTGAACAACTACTTCCATAGTTGGCCAATGCACTCCGAGTCTCCTTAGTGTCTGCAAAGTTCTTTGCCTTGAGTAGTGTTGCTCTAATGCACCTACATGTGCTAATTGCAACGATTTTGCGTACTCCTCTTCTTCCACATAACAAGCTAATATCCCTTGATCTGTATGCTTGTACATACTCCCTGTCAAGATATGGTACTTTTGGGATTTTACTACCTCCCTATCTTGACTATTCATCACTGGGTGTTTTGGTCCATATGTCAATACTAGCACTAGTGTCTTGGCCCACTACGGTACAACTTCCAAATTAAATAAGTACACATCAAGAAGATCATTTGATACTCCTTGTGGGGCCTCTCTGGATGTGAGCCTTGAGAGATGGTCTGCTCTCAAGTGAGTCTTACCTTTCCTCACCACTACCTCAAAGTCATATTCCATAAGTAAGAGGAACCATCTTACCAATCTACCTATATTGCATGGCTTGTTTACCAAGTACAGTAGAGCTTGATGATCAGTAAAAAATTTAAACTTATTTGCAAGCAAATAGTGTCTAAACTTTTTAACTGCATATACCATGCACAATCCTTCTCGTTCAGTGGTGGTATAGTTCCGTTTAGCCGCATTCAATTGTCTACTAGCATACGCAATTGAAAGATCCATATTACCTTTGCCCATAGGTTGTGCAAGTACACACCCAATAGCATAATAAGATGCATCCACGTGAACATGAAAGGGCTTATTCCAATTTAATGTAGTCAAGATTGGTGCTGAACATAATCACTATTTAAATTCATTGAAAGAGTTCTCACATTCTTCCATCCACCCAAAGTTATTCAAAAGGGAGTACAGAGGCTTTGCGGTGATGGCATACATGTGTATAAAATGTCGGTAATAGGCACAATGCCCCATGAAAGCTTGCATTTCCCTGACATTTTTTGGCCTAGGTAGTCTGCAATAGCTCTCACTTTCTCCTCATCCATGGACATGCCATTCTTTGACACTATGTGTCCTAGAATCTTGCCTTGTCTGACCATGAAAACGCACTTCTTTGGGTTCAATCAGACTTGATATTCTCTACATTTGTCAAAGATTTGTCTGAGTTCTAGTATATGTGTTTGCCTGATTTTGGAATGAGCACAGAGATCATCAACATAGACTTCCAAATTCTTCCTCAAGAATTCTTTAAACACATGGCACATCAGTCTCTAGAAGGTGGTAGGAGCATTGGTAAGCTCAAATGGCATTACTCGAAAAGTAAGTATGCCCCACTCTGTGGCAAAAGCTATCTTATGTTGATCTTTTGGAGCTATCGCTACTTGATTGTAGCCAGAGAATCCATCAAGGAAGTTGTATACTTCCTTGCCTGCCACTCTTTCTAAGAGATGCTCAGTGATAGGAAGCGGATAACTATCTCTGATAGTGGCTGCATTAACCTTCTTCAAGTTAATGCATACACGTAATTTGCCATTCTTTTTGGGCACCACTACAATGGGGGACACCCATTCAATGTGCTCAATTTCATAGATAAATCCAGCTTCAAGCAAGCGATCTATCTCTTCTTTGATCTTGGCAGCGTAATTATTGTTATATGTGTATGGCTTTTGCTTAGAGGGTTTGGCATCTGATGTCATGGGGATAGTATGCGAGCATATGTCAGGGTCTACACCTTTTAAGTCTTTGTAGCTCCATGCAAAAACATCTCTGTATTCTCGTAGCAAAGCTATTAACTCTTGCTCTTCTTCTTCTGTCAGGTCATGTCCTATGTACGTGCATTTTTCTTCTCCCTTTTCTAAGGCTACAACAATTTTCTTGGTGGTTTCCTTGTTATCATAGGCCTCTCCTGCTTGTGCATCCCATTTAGGCATTCTTATCATGACTCTCCTATCATCTGTCTCATACTTTTTGAAGTTTTTTGGGACCTCAAACAAAGATTCTTCCTCCTCTGATGTGGCTTCTCTCTTCTTCCTTTTCTTACATTCGCTCTTAACGGTCACTTGTGCGGATAACCTCACATCATTCATAAGTTCTTCATACCTCTGAGGGTGAGCTTCTACTTTGTAGAAATATTCTTCGTCTGATGCAAAAGGTGGGTCCATAATAATTGACTCTAGATGAGAGTCACTTGCATCCTTGAATGCATTAGTGCTAGGTTCACATTCATCAATAACCGAACCACACATGATCGGCTCTATTGTGAAGAGTGAAATATCATAGCCATCCTCATCACAATGGGGTGTTCATTGTTCTTCATTGATGGCTACATCCATTATTGCTAAATTTTTTGCCCAACCATGAGGTTCGAGCTCTTCATCAGGAAATACTACAGGTGCGTAAATGAGTACGACATTGGTAGTTGAATTAATCAACTTTAATTTCCACATATTATTGACGTGCAAATATATATATGTATATATGCAGAAGATAGAAGCACAGACAACGATAAGAGTGACATGATGTTTATGCGCTATAGGAAACACAGAGGGATCATTACACAAAAGAAAATCATAATGTAGATATATTGTTATACAAAATATCCATACAGAATAACATCATGCAAATGGAGCTGCGCATTATTAGTACTTTGTGTATCAAGCAGAAGAGTGCGCTGTCATAAATTCAATGTGATAATTGATTATGAATAGAGGAATAAGAAAGGGACTTTCCAGTTACGTCAGGCATGAAAGGAAATGATGTAGACTAATTACGTACAATTTTTCGTTTATCTCATATCGACGACATGCGATAAAGATTTTGCGATCACCAGGAGTAGGCCAGATACTGGTGGGCATTCTTAGAAAGGATGTCATCATTAAAGCTGTCTGAATCAAGATCACATTTATACTTGACTGATGATGTACGATTTGCGTAATATCATTCAGATCGAACGGATATAACTCTTGATGTGGAAGCGAGTTCCTCTTGCGAAATAGTACTAAAAGAAATACCCGAGCTCATCTTAGAGTAAAGTACTTAATAGATGAAGATTGTATACGGATAACAAGGAATAGTACAAGGGGACAACATTATTCAAAGATTAAGAGCATGGCTAGAGGAAGAAAGAAAATTGCAATTATGAAGATATAGAGACTCATGAGTTTGCCCTCAACCGAGTCTTCAAAAGGCCAAATTCAACAATTTTGATGGTGGAAGGCAGAGCGGCAAGGATCCAGATGCATGGATCAAAGAGGAAGTGGTTCTCCTTGATATTCGATAAATCAATGAGGACTCGAAGGCAATAGACATCATTAAGGAAGCTACGACATCTGAAAAAGCAACTGATGAAGGTAAGTTCCCTAATCCTATTTTTTTTTCTCTCTCGTGGAGTTGAATGATAAAGGTATGATTTCTACGCATAGTATCAGATTCCTTAATCAATTATGACAGTATGTCTTGCTTAACCAGTTCTTCTAACTCTGAGGACAGAGTTTTTCTAAAAGAGGGGAAGAATGTAATAGACCTTGGTTCGTGAGGGTGAACACATCTTGATTTGGCATTGTTCCTAAGGACTATGAATAGAGATGCATTACACATCTAGATCACGTCAATATTGGAATTATTTTTGGTGGACATTAAGAACTTTTCATACTGTTGGCATAATAAGCCCACTCGGCACGTCTGTATAGGTAAGGCCATGAGAATTTGATTTCGGATGAGCTAATTTGAGAATTAGCGAGGCGAGTTTATATATGCACTAACGTATATTTTGGAAATTATGTTGTAGCCATGTACATGAGTGTGCGTAGAGGTGTGTGTATATTTATCCATGTGAAGTCGTAAGTCTAATGTGAAAGAAAGGAATATAAAGTAAAGCAAAGAAAGGCATAACGTATGAGTATAATAGTGCGAACTCCAAGAATAGCCAAGTTGCAGAAAATAGAAAACGCATGCGCGTATTGGATTTGAATCTATAGAAACATAATTGCGCTAGAGGAATGACCTGGAGGACAGATATCAAGTAGATTAAGAGGGAGAAAAGCACGGAAAAAGGGGAGGTCTAAACGGGGGCATGTAGAGTGCATTCGAACGACTTAGAGCTGGCCGCAACGCAAGAAAGAACTAAAAAAAAAAGAAAAGTTTTCGACATCTTCCATTCGTGGTGGAGACCTACGAGTGCAGATCAGGCATGGAGAAACAAGCAAAGAAGCAGACGGAGGACTGAATACCATGGAGCAACATATTGAAGTGACAGTTATAGCCTGGAGAAATCGAGAAGTTTTTCCCTGGCGCTGCACAAGGATGAGAACATCTAAGGATCAGAACTTTGTTGCTCTCAGGCTGTCAAAGATAAGTCTCTTGAGCCTTCCTATTATTGAGTAATTACAGGTCTTTGCGCAAGGAGATAATGTCACATATTATGGTTTTCTTTCAAGCCAATAAATGTTGAATTCATAGACTTCGTAGCCACGTGAGTATACAATAGAGGCATCTCATAAAATTGGATCGTCCCTTGTTGTTTAAGGTAATTAAACAACTAAACGTTGTGATATGGACTTTTCTGGGTGCATCCTGTGCATTCGCTAGCCTATTGAAGGCACCAGAACGTATGGGAAAAGTTAGCCAAGGTAGAATTTTACCATATCTTTCTCTTGTCCATACACACAAGTGGTATCAGAGCAGAGTTGGATTATGGGACAAGATGTAGGCTTTGAAGAAGAAGATAGAAGAATAAGAGGAGCGTTCCGTAGATTGAATGCAGAATTACATAAAGAAAAATCCAACAAAAAAAAAAAGGGGGTACTCCAAATGCTTTCATGGACCTCAATGATGAAGGTGGCAATGGTGTGGGCATATCGAATGCATGTAAAGCTAGACGGCAATGTAAACCGGAAGAGGATGATGATGCAAGTGAATCTGCATTTAAGCAAGTGTTTAACAGAGCAGAATCGATTCTTGGGAAAGATGGAAGGTTTGATGCAAATGATCGGTGAACCAAAGGAATTTCTAGAAGATATAGCAGGTGATCCAACAACTCAACTTCTTTGCAGATGAGTATTTTCTTTAAAATTGATGCGAATGGGATTTTTAGTGTACCGAAATATTCTAATGCTTCAGGTCGAGACTTTGTCAAGAAGCTATTGTATCAAGAAAGATCAGATTTCATTCTGAAGCTATTGATGATATATTGCAACATTTGATTCTATGAAGATGGCTCCAAAAGCTATTGATCTAATTGGAATCTAACATTTTAAGATCACAAATAAGATTTCTCTCTATTAATGTATATATTTGTTTGATTGAAATACTTTGTCTGATTTGTTCTTTTGAGAATGAGATTTATGTTGGCTTATGTCTTTTGTATGTCCGAGTGATCAACTTTATGGACAATATAAGGGATGCTACAAGTGGTATTCCTCCAATCACTCAAAAAGAAAAGAAATACATCAGATCATATAATTCTTACTCATAAAATTGAACAAAATAATAAAGAGAACAAAAGTTTATGAAAGAAAACTTATCTTATAAATCCAATGTTTTCCAAATCCATATACAAGAAATGAGTTCCGAATGAAGATTCGAGCATCTTGATACAATATGTTTGGATAATTGCTTCTTGACAAAGCTTCGACCTCCCGACCACCCCCGAGCTATCACAATCGCATTCTCACTCGCACTCTCAATCACACTCTCACTCTCACTCTCACTCTCAATCACAATCTCACTCACAATCTCAATCTCAATCTCAATCTCAATCACATGGATCAATCTTCTTAATCTTGCATAACAAACGGCAATTCCCGCACGATCCTTTTCTTCTATATCTTGATGTCGGCATCAGATTCTTGTGTATTTGACCAGGCGAGTATACGGTTGGGCTTGGTGCATAGCCAACTACAACAAATGTATGCACAATCCAAGCAACCTTTGGTTCCACTATGGAGCACATTTTGGAACAAACATACTCGTCCCACCTCTTTGCGACATTGCTTCATTAGTAGTCTTTGGATTGATATCGGTCTTGGTTGTCGTATTATCTTGTTGCTTGTTCGCTCACTTTTAAATTTAGTGAATTAAATTTCCATGATCTTCTCTGGATTAATTCCGTTCTGATACCACTTCAATGAAATAGAAGATTCACCTAAGGTCGACTGTCGATATTGGTGATCACTTCTTTAAATGAGCATGTCAAAAATCTATATCGCTGAACAAACCATCCATAAAGATTATGATAGTTAGCTTTTATGTTGTTTGACATAAGTTCGTCCGCTAGCTCACTTTGCTTTAAAACTAAAAGTCAAGAGCAACGTGCACTTTCTTTTAACATTGACTACCATAACATAACCACAAGACAAAACAATAGCTGCAACATATGATATACAAACACTACTAAATCAAAAGTCATGTCAAAGTATGTAACACTGAACAGAAAATAAGATCTAAGAAAGTTGATCTTCTATCAAGGGTGCTATCTTGGTTTGAATTATATATTTGGGTTCTTATACTGCATGAGAGTATCTTGCATAGTCATGAACTTAAGTCTACTATCATCTCTTAACTCTCTATCTCTATCTACTCTCTCTCTCTGTGTCTCTAATGTACAGAGAAGCTATATCTCTGTAGTGTACAGAAAACCTCTATAGATCTTACAGGATAGTGTTTCTCACTATGCTTTTCCTGTGATACACACATATATACCATTGTTTTCGGATCTAAAACATGCTCTTCGTGCACAGACTTATAGCCCCCATGCACATAGTTGCAAATCATGCTTACAAAACCAAACATACCCCCTATATCTTCGGGAACACAATGATATAATATGAAAGTTTTCATTTATTATTTTGATGGATGTCCATCCAAAGTGCCAATTTGTTATCTGCATACATGCTCTTTTATACATATGGCAACCTATTCATAAAGATAGGAACGGACTCTGGCCACCCATGGAAACTAATTTATCAAAACCCGTAACTTAGAGACGCACAAAAACTACAAATTGATACATAGTTCTCTCACACATATAGAAATTAACAGAAATTCAAGAGAAAACATATCTGAAGCCTTATTCAATTGGATGATTGATCGCTTTCGGAATATGTGAATGATCGCATGATCATCCTTCGTTTTGAGAATACCAATCTTCCACCATTGCCGAGGATCCATTCAGCTCTGATACCACTTGCTTAAATGCAGATTCACTTGCTTCATTAGTAGTCTTTGGATTGATATCGGTCTTGGTTGTCGTATTATCTTGTTGCTTGTTCGCTCACTTTTAAATTTAGTGAATTAAATTTCCATGATCTTCTCTGGATTAATTCCGTTCTGATACCACTTCAATGAAATAGAAGATTCACCTAAGGTCGAGTGTCGATATTGGTGATCACTTCTTTAAATGAGCATGTCAAATATCTATATCGCTGAACAAACCATCCATAAAGATTATGATAGTTAGCTTTTATGTTGTTTGACATAAGTTCGTCCGCTAGCTCACTTTGCTTTAAAACTAAAAGTCAAGAGCAACGTGCACTTTCTTTTAACATTGACTACCATAACATAACCACAAGACAAAACAATAGCTGCAACATATGATATACAAACACTATTAAATCAAAAGTCATGTCAAAGTATGTAACACTGAACAGAAAATAAGATCTAAGAAAGTTGATCTTCTATCAAGGGTGCTATCTTGGTTTGAATTATATATTTGGGTTCTTATACTGCATGAGAGTATCTTGCATAGTCATGAACTTAAGTCTACTATCATCTCTTAACTCTCTATCTCTATCTACTCTCTATCTCTATCTACTCTCTCTCTCTCTTTTCTTTTTTGTTGGATCTTTCTTTATGTAATTCTGCATTCAATCTACGGAACGCTCCTCTTATTCTTCTATCTTCTTCTTCAAAGCCTGCATCTTGTCCCATAATCCAACTCTGCTCTGATACCAATGTAATAAACCTCATCAATGGTGTGGGTAATTCAAATGAAAACTTTGTTGCTAAATGGAGCACCACCGGGTCAAAACACAATGATTTTGGATATGAATCATGGGTAGAAAGTACTTGGTGCTTTAGACCAGAAATGTTCTTGATTTGCCATTCTGCCCAAGGACACGATCGGAGATACATTAGGGATGGAGATGATCCTACAGGTACGCAAATGAGCTTTTATACAGAAATTCCTCTCAGTGGTATTACTGAGCGGAGAGGAGGTGATAAACAATAGATATATATATATAGATGTTGTTGAGAGTATATAAGGAGGTATGTATGGAATCTTGACATGGATAGGTAGTATAAATACCCATGCCTATACGTATACACAAAGCAAAGAGATTGCATGCTATTACGAATGTGTAGACATATGGAACATTGAGACTCTGTGAATACAAGAGGAGAACGTTATGCGGCTATGATTCTTCCATTAGATGTTTTGAACCGACAGGCCATCGGCTTGCACGATTACCATGTATGGAATTCATTGGCTTTGCTAAGTATTAACAAAGGCACAAGTATGACAATTTTCAAGCGTTTTAGGGTTTCGGTCATCCATGCTTTGAAGTAGAATGAGCAAATAGTTTTCAAGGGCTTCCGAGGAAAACAGAGGGTGATAAGACATACATTCATTGGCATCGAGTACTCATCTTTCAGATATAGGTCCTTAATAATGAATTTTGCTAGTTCCTACAGTAGATAAGCCTATAGCTTCTCATACGAACTCGAGAATCTTGTTGTATATGAAAATAAATTATAGGTGTTGTTGCTCCGTATGATCTCACACAATTGAGTAAAGAATTTCGAGGCTGGACTTTCAATGCTTCAACTTACCTTGCGTTTCCGTACTGAAATGCAGAAACCTTGATAGATAGACTTTTGGATTTCGGACTGATCTTAGTTTTATCTTTACACACGCAACCATTTTTCTTCGCTATAAGAAATCTTTAGTTTAATAGTTGTATCTAATGAATTTTCTATTATCCATAGTGAAATTGCATTCATACTGTTTCATTCCAATGGCACACAAAGCACAAACATGTGGACCTTCTGTTTCACACAGATTGGCGTGCCATGGCACCATTTTCTTCATAATCGTGGATGGTCAATATCTTCGTAAATTGGTATTTAACATATGACATGAAACAGATATTGCAATAATTCGTAGCATTGTTATTTCTTTTGAGTTATGTTTCATACGGAATGCATGTGGGTGAGTTTTGTTTTAAAGGACAACAATTTACGTACAGACATAAAGCTTATGATCTGCAAGATGATTTTGTTGTTGATACTACTGATCATGATGATCATGATCTTGCCAAGTTGAGATGTTTTGCAGATAATGATGATTGATTGAACTTTGGAGAAAATAGAAAACGCATGCGCGTATTGGATTTGAATCTATAGAAACATACTTGAGCTAGAGGAATGACGTGGAGGACAGATATCAAGTAGATTAAGAGGGAGAAAAGCACGGAAAAAGGGGAGGTCTAAACGGGGGCATGCAGAGTGCGTTCGAACGACTTACAGCTGGCCGCAACGCAAGAAAGAACTAAAAAAAGAAAAGTTTTCGACATCTTCCATTCGTGGTGGAGACCTACGAGTGCAGATCAGGCATGGAGGAACAAGCAAAGAAGCAGACGGAGGACTGAATACCATGGAGCAACATATTGAAGTGACAGTTATAGCCTGGAGAAATCGAGAAGTTTTTCCCTGGCGCTGCACATATGAGAACATCTAAGGATCAGAACTTTGTTGCTCTCAGGCTGTCAAAGATAAGTCTCTTGAGCCTTCCTATTATTATTGAGTAATTACAAGTCTTTGCGCAAGGAGATAATGTCACATATTATGGTTTTCTTTCACGCCAATAAATGTTGAATTCATAGACTTCGTAACTACGTGAGTATACAATAGAGGCATCTCATAAAATTGGATCGTCCCTTGTTGTTTAAGGTAATTAAACAACTAAACGTTGTGATATGGACTTTTGTGGGTGCATCCTGTGCATTCGCTAGCCTATTGAAGGCACCAGAACGTATGGGAAAAGTTAGCCAAGGTAGAATTTTACCATATCTTTCTCTTGTCCATACGCACAAGTATGATGAGGTGCGATAATTGATGCAAGTGTTTTCATAGGTTCTAGTATATGCAATATTGTAGAGAAGTACAAGATGGAAAAAGATCATATGTCATTTATGGTTGTGTTAAATACAGACGTTTGAGAATCAATGGAAAGGGCTTTAATTCATCAAGGACGGACACCATGTTCGTGAACCATGCACAATTCTATAATTTTCTGTTCCATACGCTCTCATCTTTATAATTAGATCAAGAATTCCGCGTGTACCTTTGAGACTATAACTGTTTAATATGTGATTGTATGGTTGTTTAGATGTGTTCGGATATGGAGTACAAATACGGTGTTTGAGTTTGATTAATGGAGTTAATGTACAATAACTCAAAATTCGCTTTTTGAAAGAATCTTGCATGCCTTAAAGTGTCTAAAGATAACTGCAAGATTACTAACGCTATTTGTCTTTATGGGAGATACTTCCATGCATGCCACAGAAGTAGAAATTAATGTACTGTACCGCAGATTCGCTCACAATTGCACATATTGAGGTGTCAAGCAGTATTGAATGGTTTTATGCTTCATTAAAGCTTTTCACATTTACCTTACGAATCATACGAATTATTGGCTTTCGAGATGACTCTTGATGAGTGTTAAGAACGAAGGATTAATTGTTTCTTATATGCTTTTTGGTAGATATTCAATAGTTTTTATAGAGAACATATTATGTTATTGAACATGTATTAACATACATAGGAGCAATGATATTCTTCTTTGAACATCGCATTGATTCACGTCGAACATTTTATTATTTGGAATGCTGTTTTTCTTTTTCTAATACTAATGATGTTAATGGTTTTGCCGAGTTATGATGTTTTACAGGACCATGATAGTGATAATGAATGCACATGGAAGAATGGGCATTGATGATGAAGATGAAGATATTGAGATTGAGAAGATATTCCTTGCAGAAATTCTCTTTCATCATGCAATATTAAGAAGAACGATCCATGAGATTGAGACAGAGATTGAGAGTGTGATTGAGAGTGTGAGTGAGAGTGTGATTGAGAGTGTGAATGTGATTGTGATAAGCTCGGGGGTGGTCGGGAGGTCGAGACTTTGTCAAGAAGCTATTGTATCAAGAAAGATCAGATTTCATTTTGAAGCTATTGATGATATATTGCAACATTTGATTCTATGAAGATGGCTCCAAAAGCTATTGATCTAATTGGAATCTAACATTTTAAGATCACAGATAAGATTTCTCTCTATTAATGTATATATTTGTTTGATTGAAATACTTTGTCTGATTTGTTCTTTTGAGAATGAGATTTATGTTGGCTTATGTCTTTTGTATGTCCGAGTGATCAACTTTATGGACAATATAAGGGATGCTACAATCTAACTCCTTGCAAGAGTTACCTCACTTCACGGTGTCGGAAAGTTTTCCACCTTCCAGTTGACATCCAAAAAAATTAAAACATGTTTACTGGTTAACTCTAAACCCTTTATTACACTATTGATTAAATGTTTTATTTGGAACTGATCTCTTTGTAAGTGTTTGCAGGTACAAATTGATGAAAAAAACATATGGTCATATTAGGGTTTACCCTAAACTGCTCATTTAATGTGTGTTTGAGTCATTTAAACATTCGAACATGGGTTTAAGACCCTAGATTTACATTTAATTATGTCCATCTAAATTAAGAACATTAATTCTTGGATAATGTTAGGGTTAAAGCTAGGTTTCCAAAGGGTTTCAATGGGTTTATGATGGGTTTCAAGTAGGTTTTCAAGGGTTTTAGTGAGTTTTAAAGGTTAAAACAACTGACATTTAATTAGATTAATATATAACTTGAACATTGATTTCTTAAAAATTAAAATATGATTTAATTAGTTATTTTTATCATGTGTGTGAATATAAATACTAAGGTATTTAATTAATTAAAACCTTAAACTAAGCTTGAATTAAATGAATTATTTAATTATGAAAAAGTAGGATAATTAAATTAAAATGATAAATTAAATGGATAAATAATTAGTGATGTGTGTGTGTATGAATTTAAAGAATGGTTTATATAAGATGTGGAGTTAAAGTGTGTAAAGAGTGGATCATAAAAGATATGCACTTAAAAGTTGGTTAAAAGAAAAGAATGGTGAGAATTAGTGAAGATGAAGTGTGGTTAAAGTAGTTACAAAAGTGTGGTGAAAGTTAATGGACAAAAGTGTGGATGAGAAATTAAAGCAAGTTCAAAAAGAGTGGTAAAAATTTGACTTCCGAATATATATATATGTGTGCTATGCTCTAGTATTTCCTAATGTTTCTTGCAGGTACTACTTTCTTTCCTCTTCTTGCTCCTTATGTATGCATAGGAGAGAGATCTAATTTCTTCCCTTAGCTTGTGTGTATGCAAGCAGAGAGACGGGGGTATGAAGAGAGAGAGAGAGAATGGCGTGCACAGAACTATTGTGACAATGCTCTTTTCATAAGCGTTTTGATGTGCTGTTGACAACCATATTCGACTAATTTTGAAGCTTGCTTCTGATGATTGATATTTGATCTATCGTTGATAATTTTATTACTCTGACAATCGACACAAATACCGTTGCACATTAAGCAAACTCCAACCATAGTTTGATCATCTTCAGCAATTCAGAGCAGTCATCTAATCAACCGCTTCGTAATCTCTGCTGAGTTTGTTGATTGATGATTGATTTAATTGCACATGTAGTTGACTGCTGTTCTGATTGATTGGGGAGGCCAAATTTTGTTTTATTTTTGGCAAATTTGGCATCAGCTTCTAGCTGCAGGCATCGCACGATTAAAGAAAGTGAAAGTTTGGCGGCTGGATGTCTGATGCGCTACAAGCGGTGGTGCATCAGGAAGAGAGAGAGAGGGAGGTTAAAGTCTCAGAAGAATCGAACTGGCCGGCGAAGTTAACGCAAAGATAGAGAGAGTGAAAGCGATTCTAGTATAACTACAGGCAGAGAAAGTCTTTTTTAGATTGTCCTTTTTCCCCACACTCCTAACGGTGTTCGCGCACGCAATAGGAGAAGTTAGAGAGTGTTGGCGAGTCTGGCGACAACTGCTGGTAGAGAGAGAAATAGCGGCTGTAGACATGCATTTTGATTAGGCTTCCTATTTCGCAGCTTACTAACTTGCATTTTTCCACGTGAATGCGTGCTGGTGGAGGGCTATTTGTCGATTCCCTGTATTCCTATTAGCCCATCACACGATTCATGCCAGCATGGCTGTGTTAAAGCTCATATTGTGCCATTTTAATCGAGGGTTCAATATTTGTGTAAAAGAAAAAAATTTATGTCCTCTGAATTATGAAGTATAATGCAAGATGATGTTTTTGCTATATAATAATCTTTCTCTTGCTTCATAGGAACGCAATTCATTTGATTTGGATAAGGAAGAGGCTTCAGAATCAGTTTTGGTGTTTAGAAGAGTCAAGAAATTGAGTCGACGTTTTAGGATGTGAATGCACATCCTCGTAACTTAGCACTTTGGCAGATCACTCCATGCAATAAGTATGATTAGAATTGATGATCTGGTGGAAGAGACAATAACGATGCAAGATCTCAATAATGCGCTAGGTGAATGTTCAGATAAGAAAATACCGAAAGATCACATGTTTTTTTGTGAAGCACAGAGAGACATTTTAGTGAAAATTTGTGATTCTCACACTTCAGAGCATCCTGAGAGAAAGAGAGAAAGAATGAGAGAAAGGTAGAAAGAGAGAGCAAGAGAGTTAGATGAAGAAAGAGATCCTTAAAAAGAGAGAGGGAGAGAGATTCGAGTTTTTCTTTTGTAATATAGTTTAATTATATAATTTTTAGTAATTAATTAATTAGTTTAATCTTAAGCTTCTTTGAGGATTAAACTATTATAGTTATACATTCTTTTTTAATATATATATAGTAAAATATATACATCAATATTTATTTATGTGTACATATTCATATAATGCATGTGGAGCTATGGCATGAGTTTATGAGGTAGTAGGGATACTTAGGTGATAGCATAGGAATGTGCCTTTAGTATAATCATTAAAAGTGAATGTATGGATGTATATGCATGAGCATGTATGTGTGTGCATGAGTACATGTGTGTGCATGAGTGCATGTGTGTGCATAAGTATATGTATGCATGTGAATGCATAAGTAAATAAATGCATATAAATGTATGGTATGTGATGCATATATTATGTAATGAATGCATAAGTATATTAAGTACATGTGTATGCATGAGAGATATTATGTACAGTGCATTAGTATGCATGGACAGTGCATTAGTATGCATGAGGAATATATGTAAATGAACATAATAGCATGAATGTGAATGTATGCATTAGAGTGCATGTGAATGCTTTGATGTATGCATGAACATGTGCATGTATATTAAGTAAGAATGAGAATGTTATGAGAATTATGTCTTTAAGATATATTTATATTTTTTCAATGTTTGTTGCAGAAATTAAAAGAAGAAGTGTCCGAAGAGCATTGCAAAAGAGTGAAGAATTCAACAATCTAGAGATCCATCAATCTTGAAACAAACCATTGAAGAATATCTTAGATCAAGCTATTTTGTATAGGAATCACTAGAATTTATCACCATTTTAGCTAAATTTTATCATTTAGAAATCTTCATTGTCGATGTGTACAGACCATTCAGTTGAATTTCAAAGTAATGCAACTATAGAAGTCGAAGTAGAAGAAGTTAAAGACATTATTACACACGAATCTTTAATCTCCGAATCTTATGATCATTGTCTTACTAGGTTTTTAATGTTATTTTCTATTGCATCTCCCGAACCTCATGATAGTGCAGATTCATTTCCACCACCTCTAATTAGACGTATGCAACCTCAACATATTGAAAACCAAGAAGATGAAATTATGAAAGAAAACATAACTGAAGAAAACTTTATTTTACCTTCTCCTCAAGAAGCTATTGATAGGTATAGGGAAGCTCAACCATATGGTCCTTAGAAGTATAGAGTGATAAGCTTACCTATTAGATATTTCTTAGATTTTTCAGTTATTTTGAATTTCATTTACCCTTGTTGAAATGAAAAATATACCTGATTCACCTGAGATTGTCACAATCACCCTGCGTGTGCCGAAGGATTTAGTGGTTGACTTGATCCACCAGCCATGTGTCCGCAACTTTTCGACATTTGGTGAACCCGACGTGAAGGTTCGGCACCATACCTTAGGTATAAAGGTATATTTTAATTTCTATTCTACATATGCATATAGGAAATTTGGTGATTGAAGCAGAAGCGTTGACATCCTTGGTAGCTGAAGCTGACTCTTAAACCTTGTGATCTCCTGGCTATTGAGGGCTGGTCATTGTGACCTAAGCGCCTCCACGGAGAGTTACAAGTAGAAGAATCCTTGTCACACTACCTTTGTCCCTCAACTTTTGTGAAAGCAACGATTGCACATGCATACTTAGAATTGATGTATTAGATTACTTTGGTCAATCTTAATGTAAAGACTTTGCACTAAGCACATTCACAAAGAGCCTCTTCATCGAGGTTGATCAGGTATATTTTCCATATTTTTGTTTGCAAAGTAGTAGGAAAATTTCTTTATTTCTGTTTGCAAAGTAGTAGGAATATTTTCTATATTTCTGTTTGCAAAGTAGCAGGAATATTTTCTATATTTCTGTTTGCAAAGTAGTAGGAAAATTTTCTTTATTTCTATTTGCAAAATAGTAGGAATATTTTCTTTAATTTTGTTTGCAAAGTATCTTTTACCATGGTGTAGCATCAAGAACAAGAAATAGGCGTACTATTATGTGAACTACATGCTTATATTTCATTTCTATCAGTAAAGTTAGACTTATATAATATGGCTAACCATTTTGAAGAGCAACATATTTGGAAGATAATAGATTCAATTAAAACGGATAGGGGGGAATTTAATGGGTCAAATGCAACTGCCTATCTTAAATATTATGAACAATTGACAGAACAATATGGGTTACCTCAAGACCATAAAAAAGACACATTTATATGTATTGCTCATGGTTTTACTAGAGAGAGAATCCAATTGAGAGTAGTTCAACCAAATATGACTTGGGCGAATTTTAAAACTCAGCTTCATACTGAATTTTCGCATGAAGATTACAGTAAGAATAATAGAGCCACATTGATGAGATGTGTAGGAACTACGAAACTAGATCAACATATAACTCAGGGCTTAACTCAGTTTGATGTGAAATTTAACCAAATGCCTCAAGCAGACCGAATAGCTCTAGAGCTGGATAAATTACGAAGTTTTCTAAGCATGTTGGACCCATCTCTTAGACGTGAGCTAGAACCAATGCTTGAGGACGGAGCTACTGCGAGTGGGTTAACTGGGAATTGGGATAACGTTCGAGCAGTTGTCCATAGGTTAGCCCAAAGACAAGCGTGTAATCAAATGCAAAACCCAAGAATAAATGAAAGAGATGCACTAGGAAAGTTAGAAAGTGATCACACTTCTCATAATCCTAGTAAGGATGAATCAGAAATTACAATGTTAAAAACAATAGTAGAATCAATTGCCAAACATATGGAGACTTTGGCAACTGCAATAGCAACTATAAAAAGTATGCAAGAGATTAGATTAAGGGATCAGGAGAAACCAAAAGGGTTAGAGCAAAATCCTAGGATTCAGATGCCAGCTAGAAGACCATTTAACCAAGCCCGCAGATGTCTCTAGTGTGATGATTTAGATCACCCACACTGGACATGTAGTTTATTCAAAGAGGCCAAGGATAGGAATTGGATCACGGAAGTTGATCGAAAGATCTATGACTTTGTAACAAAAAGGCCTTTGGCATCAAATTATGGGAAAGGGGGTATGAAGAGTTTCTTTGAAGCCTCCACAAGCCAAAATACGTATGCTTGTAGGCTTGAAAGTGATGACTCTAATTGTGACTTTTGGAATCATTTTTATAATATTGAGCAGGGAAAAGTTATCAGTTGAGAACTTATGTGCTACAAGCTCAGATATTAGAGCAAAGACATGTTGGAATGAGCCAGTAGATATGTTCTCAGTTTATGCTCATGAAATTAATGTAGATGAGAAAAGGAAACGTGATGAAGAGGGGCAGTCTAAACGAACAAGTAGGGCTAGAAAAGATGGTGAACCTACTGAGTCAATTAATGAACCACCTAGGATGGAGCCTAGTTAAGAAATTAAACAACAGGAACAAGATAAGAAACCTCAGAATAAGGGGAAAGTAAAGAAAGTAGTAGAAAGTTTAGAAAAGAAAATAGCAAATGAAGATAGAAGTCAGGATAAACCTAATGAAACTCAACCCATACGTGAAGAAGTTAGTAAGGAAGAAAAACCGAAAAAAAATCACCAACTTTCCGATTGATCTCTCAAATCGAGAAACAAATAGACATTCGGAAGTTTATGGATGAAAAAATTATGAAAGCTGAGGTAACCACGACATTAGAAGAATGGTTAGCATTTTCACTAACTGATGTGAAGGAAGATTTCATGAGTATTATCAAAAGACGAAGAGAACCTATAGAGTATAGAACGAAGGATATAGAAATGGAAGAAAGGAAAGAACAGGATGAACCAAAAGTTAGTGTTGTTCAAATTAATGAATCTGAGTATCGTGAATCTTCTGATCATAGAAATTATTTGGGTCCCGTAATTGGACATTTGGAGAAAGAAAATGATGACCCAAATAGTCATTATACTTAGAAACATTGGGCTAGGGGTACCACTAAAACTATGGTTAAGATAGGTAATAATAATAAACCGCAAGTAGCATTAATAGATTCAGGATCAAAAATCAATTTTGTCTCGAGAGAGTTATATAACGAAGGAAAATGGCCTATTGATAGGGACCATGGATGGAAAATGAAGGCAGCCAACAATGCTTCTGGATATTTACTAGGAGCTTGTGCAAATGTTCCTATTACTATTGGAGATGTTAAAGATGAACATAATTTCTTTGTTCATCATGACTGCTCGTACCCAATTATTTTGGGGCAGCCATTTATTTGTGAACAAAGAATGGAGACAAAAGTACTGGAGGATGGAAGTGCTTACGCAAGAACTTGTTCTTGTGATGGCCTTAAATCTGTCCAATTCATGACGCTTTGTATTAAACATCCTCATAATCGTAGGTCTTTACGAAAAACTCCTTTAAGACATTTACATCAGTATTTCGAGTAAATGCCACTGTTGAGCGAGATGATAGTGGACTTTGGTTCAAAATCTTGCAAAATCTTGTATATAATTCAGATAAAATGACTGTTTATTTTCCATCTGCTACTTTAAATATTTTGCATTTTAAACAAATTCCAAGAAAACTTAACAAAAAAATATGAAAAACATCTGAAAAACAAAGGATATATGTTAATAGATGAAACTATTGAATATGTTATTGAAACTACACATTGCTTCTCAACATTAGAAGAATTAGAAATTTGTTTTCAAAATAACTCTAATTCCCTTATTCTCATCTCTTCACTTGATGTGTCACATTAATTCAAGAATATGCATCTAACATTGATCATGAATATGATGGTTTAGTGGAGACCAAATATAAAACTGTTAGTAAGAAGGTTAAACCCGTAGCACAGCCACTACCTAAATTTAGTAATGATATTATAAAGAATGTAAGTCATGAGCCAATCCTTAGAAATCCAACAAATATTGGCCATGTATTTACTAACGAATCCTTAAAACAAATTAAGTTAGAGGCAAGCGGTTTCCTTCTTCCAGCAGAAAAAGAGTATTTTCTGAAGATTATTGAGCAACATGGAAGAGCATTTTCTCTTGGTCCTTCAGAGATAGGATGTGCAGATCCTAGGATAGTTTCACCGATGATTATTTTTACTATTCCCCATATTCCTTGGAATTTGCGCCCTATTCCGGTTCCTAAAGCTCATCTTCCAGAGCGGATTAGATTACTTAAAGAAAAAATTCATATGCATATTTTAGAATCCTCTTCAGCTCCCTATTCAAACCGTTGGTTTACTATGCCCAAGAAGAATGGAAAACTTTGGTTTATCCAAGATCTTCAACCACTTAATAAAGTGACCATTAGAAATATGGGTACAGGTCCAATTGTGGATGAATTTACGGAAGCATTTTCAGGCAATTCTATTTATTCAAAGGGCGATCTCTACTCTGGGTATGATCAATTTCAATTAGCACTAGAAAGTAGAGACATTACTACCATGAAAACACCTTTGGGATTAGTTAGGATGTGTACGTTACCTCAAGGTGCAACCAATTCAGTAGCACACATGATGAGTGCAATGAATTTGGTTTCGCACGATTTCATTCCTCACATTACTATGCCCTTTATAGATGACATTCCCATTAAGGGTTGCTTGGAAGAAGAGAAAGATAGCACTCTGGATAAAGATGATTATCGTAGATTTGTTAAAGCTCATATCCTTGATTGCCAAAAGATCTTTCAACGATTTATTCAAGTTGGCTTAACATTATCCATAGAGAAATCTATTTTTGGTGTTAATGAGGTCCTTATTGTAGGTCATCTTTGTGGCCATTATGGACGGAAGCCATACCCTCAAAAAATTGACGCCATTAGTAAGATTTCAAAGATATGTCAAAATGTGAGTGAGGTTCGTAGATTCTTAGGAGCTTGTATCTTCCATATTATATGGATTCCATACATTTTGCAGGTGTAGCTGATTGTCTTTCTGATTTATTAAGGAAGAAAAGCAAAATTTTTATGGACTGAAAAACATACTCAAGTAATGTGTAGATTAAAAACGTTATTACAAGAAGCTCCAATCCTTAAGCGAGTAGATTATAGTGACAATAAGCCTATTATTTTGATTGTTGATACTAGTCCTATTGGAATACGCTGGGTCATAAGTGAGGACGATGAAGAGGGTAGAAGATATGATGTTACATTTGGGGTTAAAATATTGCATAGCACTCAAAGACATTACCCACAAATTAAAAGAGAACTTTGGGGTTTAGTCACAACACTAAAGTCTGATAAAGAATATTTCATAGGAGCAAACGTAATTGTTGAGACAGATTGTTTACCGCTAATAGGTATGATCACAAATTGTTCTTTACCAGATATTGCCATGCTTCGCTGGATTTCTTATATTGAATTTAAATCTAGTTTTAATTCATATTTCCGGAAAATCTAACTATGTTGCTGATATGCTTTCAAGAGCTAGGTACGATGAGAATGATGAAGCCAAAGTAGATACTAATACAATTAATTATGATTCTCAAGTATATGTATATGAAAAATTTAATACTCATGAATATGAAGGAGAGTGGCTAGATATTGGGAGGTATCTTAGTACTTTAATTAGATCATCCTCATGGTCTTCAAATAGATTTAGAAATATTAGAAAAAGAGCTTTTAACTTTTTCTTAAAAGATGGGTTAATTTGGAGACATGCAAGGGGGAAGATCAAAATGCCACAAAGGGTACTAGGTACTAAGAATCTTCAGATGCAAGTCATGAAAAGCATGCATGATACTTTATGGGCTGGGCATAAAGGATTTGTAGCAACTTATGAAAAAATTAGAGAGGGTTATTGGTGGCCAGGTATTTATGTTAATGTAAAGAATTATGTGAATTCTTGTGATGCATGTCAAGTTCATTCATCAGTTAAGCATAGGGACCCATTGCACCTTACATATCCACCATGCATACACTATAAGTGGGTAGTTGACTTAGTGACCATGCCCAAAGGTATAGATAAGATGAGATACATAGTTCTTGCACGAGAAGATCTTACTAACCATGTTGAAGCCCGAGCTCTAAGATCAAAAAGCACTTTCAATGTATGTAAATTTCTTCTTGAAGATGTGATTTTAAGATTTGGGTATATTGAAAAAGTAGTAGCCAATAGGGGAGAATTAGATGCATAAGAGGCTAGAGAATTCTTTGCTAGGCATGGGATTCGTTTAGCTCTTTCGACTGCATATAACCCTGAGGCTAACGGAAAGATTGAAAGAGGACATTCTCCTATCATTAAGGCGACTTCTAAAGCTTGCAAAGGAGAACTTAAGAATTAGCCAAAATTTTTACCGTTTGCATTGTGGGCTGACATAATGACCTGCACTAGAATGATGGGATTTATGTTGGCAGCGCTAATGTACTATCAAAAGCCAATTTTTCCAGTGCATAGTCAAATCCTTACTTGGACTACACTTCCTTGAGAAGATAATCTGTCTACTGATGATTTATTACCTCTAAGAATTCAACAACTTGAGCAAGGGAATGAAAGATTACAAGAAGCTATAGTTAAATTGAAAGATTATCGATTTAAAAATAAAAAATATTTTGATAAATCACATAGGTTAAAGCCAAAGCCAATACAAATTAATGATTGGGTTTTAATATATGATAGCACATTCGATTCACAGTATGATGCTCGTAGGAAATTAAAAAAGCGTTGGTTTAGACCTTATGTGGTGGTCAAAATTTATGATAATGGAACGTATGCTTTACGCTAGTTGGATGGTACTCCGCTTAAAAATTTAATTGCAGGTAAAAGAGTTAAATTATTCAAACAAAGAAATGAAGAAATTTATGACTTATTATATGATGAAGAATGTGATGAATAAGTTTTTAATTAATAAAAATAATGTATAAATTTTCTTTTAAATATGCTTTTTCTTTTACATGTATGAAAATAAAAATTTATTTATGAAAACTAATTTTACTTGTGAGTCTAGATGTTGTTGATTGTTAGCAAGAGTTGAAGATGCTTTTTTGAGCAAATAAACTAAAAAATGTTTTATGATGAAGATGTTGATGAAGATTAAAGATCTGTTTTAAATCAGGTGAAAATGTTTTAATTAAATATTTGTTTGAATTTTTTGTATATATGCATTGCATTACTGAATGAGTTAAAAGGATATGTTCAAACTTTTAAAAAAATCAAGTAGAATTTAAGATGTTAAATATCTGATATATTTTATGATTGAAGCATGAAAACTCGTATTTATATGAATTGAATCAGATAGTTAAATAGAAACTTTTGGAATTGGAAGCTTGTGGAATAAATGGTAGCCAAGTATATGCTAAAAATTTTATTCATTAGTAAATGGGATATCTGTATCTTACTATTTATTCCTTATGAGATCTGACCTCTAAATGATTTAAAAAACTTCATACCCAATTTAGCCTATATGTATGTGTTTGTTGTTGGTGCGCTATGCTGAGCTAGTAGGCGGGTGGAATAACCTTGGTCGGGTGATCAAGGTCACGAGCTGACGCTAGTTTCATCATAGGCCTAACCTTTATGTTGTCATGCACCTGCATGGGTCAATAGGCAGGTGGAGTCACTCTGGTCGGGTGGCCAGAGTCATGAGCTGACGTCGATTTCATGTAGGGCTGACGTAGTTTTGTCGTGTGCTATGGCGGGTTGGCAGACAACTAGAAGAAACTTGGCCCGGTGGACAAGTCCAGGAGTCGCACCCAATTTCGGTATAGGCCGATTTGTTAAAAATAAATAAAGAGCTGAGTTGGGATGAAGTAATAAAGCAAGAAAACAATGATATGAAAAAAAGAAATGAATGGAGAGTCAGAACATAGGAAATAAAAGTAGGAGGCATATAATTCTATTAACTGATGAAAAGAGTTTCGGTATATGCTGTTATGCAAGATAAGTTACTTATTCCAACCAAGTTACATTAACAAAAGGACTATGATACTTATGATTTATTCCTATAAATGCTTTTTAAAATGTGGATTTAGAGATATCACATGATATTTATATGAATTATGTCTATTTTGTTTTTTTAGAAGATTTGTACTAATCTTTTTAATTGCGCAAAGATGTATGAATACATGATAAAATAAAAATTTGAAAATTTAAAATTTATTTTCAAAGAATTTGATACTGCTTTCCATTGAATTGCAGGTTGGCCCACCGGGACGATGTGCAGGTTTGGTGGGGGCAAATGTCGAAAAAATTTCCACCTTCCAGTTGACCTCCACAAAAATTAAAACATGTTTATTGGTTAACGTTAAACCCTTTATTACACTATTGTTTAAATGTTTTATTTGGAACTTATCTCTTTGTAAGTGTTTGCATGTACAAATTGATGGAAGAAACAAATGGTCATATTAGGGTTTACCCTAAACTGGTCATTTAATGTGTGTTTGAGCCATTTCAACATTCGAACATGGGTTTAAGATCCTAGGTTTACATTTAATTATGTGTATCTAAATTAAGAACATTAATTCTTGGATAATGTTACGGTTAAAGCTAGGTTTCCAAAGGGTTTCAATGGGTTTATGATGGGTTTCAAGTAGCTTTTCAAGGGTTTTAGTGAGTTTTAAAGATTAAAACAACTGACATTATTAAATTAATCTATAAATTGAACATTGATTTCTTGAAAATTAAAATATGATTTAATTAGTTATTTTTATTATGTGTGTGAATATAAATACTAAGGTATTTAATTAATTAAAATCTTAAACTAAGCTTAAATTAAATAAATTATTTAATTATGAAAAAGTAGGATAATTAAATTAAAATGATAAATTAAATGGATAAATAATTAGTGGTGTGTGTGTATGAATTTAAAGAATGGTTTATATAAAATGTGGAGTTAAAGTGTGTAAAGAGTGGATCATAAAAGATATGCACTTAAAGTGAATAAAGTTGGTTAAAAGAAAAGAATGGTGAGAATTAGTGAAGATGAAAAGAGATGAGTAGAAAAGTTGTGTGGTTAAAGTAGTTACAAAAGTGTGGTGAAAATTAATGGGCAAAAGTGTGGATGAGAAATTAAATCAAGTTCAAAAAGAGTGATAAGAATTTGACTTCTGAAAATATATATATGTGTGCTATGCTCCAATTTTTTCTAATGTTTCTTGCAGGTACTACTTTCTTTCCTCTTCTTGCTCCTTATGTATGCGTAGGAGAGAGTTCTACTTTTTTCCCTTAGCTTGTGTGTATGCAGGCAGAGAGAGGGGGCTATGAAGAGAGAGAGAGAATGTCGTGCGCAGAATTGCTGTGACGATGCTCTTTTTAGAAGCGTTTTGATGTGCTGTTGACAACCATATTCGACTAATTTTGAAGCTTGCTTTGATGATTGATATTTGATCTATCGTTGATAATTTTATTACTCTGAAAATCGACACGAATGCCGTTGCACATTAAGCAAACTCCAACCATAGTCTGACCATCTTCGGCAATTCAGAGCAGTCATCTAATCAGCCGCTTCGTAATCTCTGCTGATTTTGTTGATTGATGATTGATTTAATTGCATCTATAGCTGACCGCTCTTCTGATTGATCCGGGAGACCAAAGTTTGTTTTATTTTTGGCAAATTTGGCGTCATCTTCTGGCTGCTGGCATCGCACGATTAAAGAAAGTGAAAGTTTGGCAGCTGGATGTCTGACGCGCTACAGGCGGCGGTGCATCAGGAAGAGAGAGAGGGAGGTAAAAGTCTCAGAAGAATCAAACTGGCCGGCGCAGTTAACGCAAAGATTGAGAGAGTGAAAGCGATTCTAGTACAGCTGCAGGCAGAGAAAGTTTTTTTTAGATTGTCCTTTTTCCCCACACTCCTGACGGCATTCGCGCACGCAATAGGAGAAGTTAGAGAGTGTTGGCGAGTCTGGCGACAGCTGTTGGTAGAGAGAGGAATGGCGGCTGTAGACATGCATTTTGATTTGGCTTCCTATTTCGCAGCTTACTGACCTGCATTTTTCCACATCAATGCGAGCTGGCCGAGGGCTATTTGTCGATTCCCTCTGTTCCTATAAGCCCATCACACGATTCATGCCAGCATGGCTGTGTTTAAGCTCATATTGTGGCATTTTAATTCAGGGTTCAATATTTGTGCAAAAGAAAAAAATTGTCGTCCTCTGAATTATGCAAGTTGATCTTTTGGCTATATAATAATGTTTCTGTTGCTTCACAGGAACGCAATTCATTTGATTTGGATAAGGAAGAGGCTTCGGAATCAGTTTTGGTGTTTAGTTGAGTCAACAAATTGAGTCGACGTTTTAGGATGTGAATGCACATCCTCGTCACTTAGCACTTTGGCAGATCACTCCATGCAGTAAGTATGATTAGAATTGACGATCTGGTGGAAGAGACAATAACGATGCGAGATCTCAATAATGCGCTACGTGAATGTTCAGATAAGAAAATGCCGAAAGGTCACATGTTTTTCTGTGAAGCACAGAGAGACATTTTAGAGAAAATTTATGTTTCTCACACTTCAGAGCATCCTGAGAGAAAGAGAGAAAGAATGAGAGAAAGGTAGAAAGAGAGAGAAAGAGAGTTAGATGAAGAAAGAGATCGTTAAAAAGAGAGAGGGAGAGAGATTCGAGTTTTTCTTTTGTAATATAGTTTAATTATATAATTTTTAGTAATTAATTAATTAGTTTAATCTTAAAGTTCTTTTAGGATTAAACTATTATAGTTATAAATTCTTTTCTAATATATATAGTAAAATATATACATGAATATATATTTATGTGTACATATTCATATAATGCATGTGGAGCTATGCCATGAGTTTATGAGGTAGTAGGGATACGTAGGTGATAGCATAGGAATGTGCCTTTAGTATAACCATTAAAAGTGAATGTATGGATGTATATGCATGAGCATGTATGTGTGTGCATGAGTGCATGTGTGTGCATAAGTATATGTATGCATGTGAATGCATAAGTAAATAAATGCATATGAATGTAGGGTATATGATGCATATATTATGTAATGAATGCATAAGTATATTAAGTCAATGTGTATGCATGAGAGATATTATGTTATGCATGTAAAGTGCATTAGTATGCATGAGAAATATCTGTAAATGAACATAATAGCATGAATGTGAATGTATGCATTAGAGTGCATTTGAATGCTTTGATGTATGCATGAACATGTGCATGTATATTAAGTAAGAATGAGAATGTTATGAGAATTATGTTTTTAAGATATACTTATATTTTTTGAATGTTTCTTGCAGACATTAAAAGAAGAAGTGTCCGAAGAGCATTGCGAAAGAGTGAAGAATTCAAGAATTGAGAGATCCATCAATCTTAAAACAAACCATTGAAGAATATCTTAGATCAAGCTATTTGTATAGGAATCACTAGAATTTATCACCATTTTAGCTAAGTTTTATCATTTAAAAAGATTTATCTATAGCATTGTAAACACCTATTCTTGTTATTAGCATTAATTGAATTACTATTTCCATTTATCTTCATTGTCGATGTCTACAGAGCATTCAATTGAATTTCAAAGTAATGCAACTATAGAAGTCGAAGTAGAAGTAGTTAAAGACATTATTACGCACGAATCTTTAATCTTTGAATCTTATGATCATTGTCTTACTAGGTTTTTAACGCTATTTTCTATTGCATCTCTCGAACCTCAAGATAGTGCAGATTCATTTCCACCACCTCTAATTAGACATACACAACCCCAACATATTGAAAACCAAGAAGACAAAATTATAAAAGAAAACATAATTGAAAAAACCTTGATTTTACCTTCTTCTCAAGAAGCTATTGATAGGTATAGGGCAGCTCAACCATACGGTCCTTAGAAGTATAGAGTGATAAGCTTACCTATTAGATATTTCTTAGATTTTTCGGTTATTTCCAATTTCATTTACCCTAGTTGAAAAGAAAAATATACCTGATTCACTTGAGATTGTCACAATCACCCTGTGTGTGCGGAAGGACTTAGCGGTTGACTTGATCCACCAGCCGTGTGTCCGCAACTTCCCGACAACGAGACCTTGGGAAGATAGATCAATCCAAGTGAGAGCCCCCAATATTCTAGTTAGTGGAGAAGACTCAATTTTTCCTAGAAACAGAGAAGCCATTAAGAACACTAGAGTTCAATGCCATTTGATTTTGGAGGAGCTATTGAAAATCAAACCAGAACTATGGAAACATGTACCAAACCAATCTCTAGAGACAGCTACAACTTCCTCTAAACCAAGGAGCACGAGGAAAGATACATTAAATACCATAGACAAAGTGGGAAATATGATTGAAGGAGAGGAAGTTAATGCTTATTTGTCTATCACTTACAAAGGTTACACTACCAAAGCCATCTTAGACATAGGTGCAGGAGTAGCTATTGCTCCCACTTCTTTGTGGAAGCATTGGGGTAAACCAGCCCTTAGACCTATTAGGATAAAGTTGCAGATGGCTAACGAGCACATAGAAAGACCGGTAGGACTACTGGAAGGAATTACCCTGTCCACTTGCAGGATAGAATTTGATCACACTTTTGCGATATGTGATTTTTGGAAGAATCAAGCATATGAGATGCTTCTAAGTATACCTTTCATGCGACAGTTGCAAGTGGTACAAGATTGGGGAACCAACTCTTTGTACTTGCAACACCTAGGAGTGACCATGAAAGTGAACCTCACAGACTACTCACACAGGGATGTACCACCCTTGCAATGGAATACTATACAGAGGAACGAAGATGAGGAGGAATGAGTACATTCCTTAGCATCAGATCCATCGTGGCTGCATGAGGATATACACGTATGGATGTGTAAAGTTGCAACAAAAGAGGAGCGAGCGAAAGCAAGAACGTTAGGAATGGGACAAACCTCTAGACCTATTGAAGACCCAGGGTACGCACTAGTAGTGTTTCCAGATGAGGAATTCGAACCCTATGGATGGGCAGAGATTCTTCCAACGATGGACATAGCAATTAACGAAGAACAATGGACCCCCCATTGTGATGAAGATGTCTATGATATATCCATCTTTATTGTAAACCTTATAGGGGAGGAAACTGAAGGGGATAAACTTGAATGTGAGATCTTGGAGAGGAGCATGCAAGTGAGAGAGGAAGAATGGGAGGTAGACTCTAATAGACCCGAATGTTCATCTGAAGAGGAATTTTTAGGTTGGGTAGAAGCCATCTCCCCAGACCACACAACCCCTAGGAAGAGAAAGGATAATTCAAATCCTAGTCAATAAAATCAAAAGGTGAGAAAGGATAAAACTGTGGGACAAGAACAAGAAGAAGAACCATTAATGGAAGTGTCAGAAATTTTTAAAAAGTATGAAGTTGAAGAATGAAAGATCATGAGAAGAATGTCTAAGAGAGACAAAAACTCCAAAGAAGCCTATGATAACAAGGAAACTACAAAGAAATTAGTAGTGACAATCGAGGGAGGAGAAGAAATATGTATTTACATAAGGCATGATCTGAAAGACAAAGAGGAAGAAAGTTTGATCACCTTACTAAAAAGGTATAGGGCTATGTTTGCATGGAATTATAAGGACCTGAAAGGGGTAGATCTAGATATATGTTCTCATAGGATACCCATTACAGCTGAGCCTAAACCCACCAAGCAAAATCCCTATACGTATAAAGATAACTATGCATTCAAAATCAAGGAAGAGATAGATAGACCCATTGAGTCCGGATTCATTTACGAGATAGAACATACCGAATGGGTATCGCCCATTGTAGTCATTCCTAAGAAGAACAGTAAATTGAGAGTGTCTATTAATTTGAAGAAATTCAATGCTACCACCATTAGGAATAGTTACCCTCTGCCTATTATAAAACACCTATTGGAAAGAGTCATAGGCAAGGAAGTGTATAGCTTTCTTGATGGATTTTCAGACTATCACCAAGTCACCATCACCCCCGAGGATCAACATAAGATGGCTTTTGCCACTGAATGGGGTATCTTTGCATTTTGTGTGATGCCTTTCGGATTGACGAATGCACCTACAACTTTCCAAAGGTTGATGTGCCATGTGTTCAAGGAGTTTCTAAGAAAGAGCTTAGAAGTTTACGTAGATAATCTGTGTGCTCACTTAATGCTTAGACCATATCATATCCATGAGCTTAAACAAATCTTCGACAAGTGTAGGGAATATCAAGTCTGTTTAAACCCTCAAAAGTGTGTCTTTATGGTAAGACAAGGTAAGATACTTGGTCACATAGTCTCAAAAAATGGAATTTCCACACATGAGGATAAGGTACGAGTTATCAATGAATTACCCAGGCCAAAGAATGTAAAGGAGGTACAAGCATTTATGGGCCATTGCGGATATTACTGAAGATTCATACATATGTATGCAATCATTGCTAAACCACTATACAACCTGCTAACTAACTTTGAGTGGACAGAAGAATGTGAGAGCTCCTTTAGTGAACTGAAACAATCATTGTGTTCTGCACCTATGCTAGCTGTCCCTGATTGGAACAAACCTTTTCATGTACACATAGATGCCTCTAATCACACCATAGGCTCCATGTTAGCACAACCCATGGATGAAGGGAATATTGACTTATCGATTGCATATGCAAGTAGGCAGTTCAATGCCGCAGATAGAAATTACACCACGAGGGAGAGAGAGGGGCTAGGCTTGGTCTATGCCATCAAGAAATTTTATCACTATTTATTGGAAAATAAGTTTAAGTTCTTTATAGACCATCAGGCTCTCTTGTATTTAGTGAACAAACCCTACAAAACGAGTAGTCTAATATGTTGGTTTCTACTACTTATGGAGTATGACTTTGAACTCGTAGTCAAGAAGGGTAAAATGCACTTGAGAGTCGACCATCTCTCGAGGATAACTTCAAGAGAAGCAATTATTGGACTAGTAGACAAGCTACCAGATGCTTATCTGTTTAATGTCGAGATTGTTCTTGAATGGGCAAAGCCATTATTCAGGCATAGTACCTCTCTATAATGCATCTGCATAACTAGTACTTGCCTGAGGAGGAGTGGGATCCTGATACCCCATTGAATAGACTTTATTATGAATGGTGGCCATTTCTTTTGACATGGAGGCTTACATCGTCATAAGATTTTCTATTTGTCGACTGAGAATCTCAAGTTGTAGCTCCATTGGTGATCGTGAAGTGGATGCAACATTAGCAGAGGTTGATGCTGCAGGCACGTTCGGAATCGCTGGAAGCGGAGCCTCCCTAGGTGGTTGTGAAGCTACTACTGCAGGTCTATCATATAATACTGCCTGGCGTTGCCTCATTTGGGCAACCGCTTCCACTTCTCTCCTCACTACGGCCCAGTCTCTTGTCAACCCAAACCTCTTACTAGGCTCTTCTATCCTCCTCTTGACCTCAGTCCTGTGGAAGTTGGGCATGTCTACTCAAGAATTCATTTAATAGATGAGTCTCGGAAGCAGTGGGTTTTGGGGAGTTTACCCACCGTAGAAACCCATCTCTACTATGTTGGGAAAAATCTTCTAAATAAAACAACTTACGTAATTCTTTTCTGAATTCAGCCCAGGGCTTTGCTATGTGTGTTGTAATAGATGCTAGGATAGATCCTGAAACTACCCCTGTGAAGTAATGAGCAAAAACTTCTTCAGGTAGATCATAGATCCATGCTTGTTCCTCAAAAACATCTAGGTATTCAGTCACATTTAGACTCGTAAACTTGCCTTTCTCTCTCAAAACCACTTGGACTACACGAGCCCCCTGCCTCTCTACCACTAATTCCTTGAATATATCCTCCATCTCTCTTCTCTGGTCGGACCTAAAGCTCATAACGATGTCCAGTGTGGGTGGCTCTACTATCTCTCTTAGCTCCAAGTAGAGATCAGAGAAGAAACTCGATGGGTTACGAGCCAGGAGGTGGAGGTCAATCTAATGCTCTCTGTCTGATTCCCAGATGTGTTTTTCCCCCCTCTTTCTATGATAATTTTCTAATGTTTTCTAACGCTCTATCTAAACTAAGATAACAGCAAATCCCTAGTCTAAGCAAGAGAAAAAGTGCACAAGCGTATGGACTAAGCTACTGCAAAACCTAGATGCTCAAGCTCAAGCAACAAAACAGTCTTTCTGTTCAAAGTGTGTATGTGAAGCAATGCAAAAAATCAAATAACTTGAAATCCTAGTACCTGGAATCTCTCTCTGATGCCGAGGTTCCTGTCTCTTTTCTCAAGGAGTGGGTGACACGTCGAGGATCATCGGGCAACTGCCTCGCTTCACGTGGGGTTCAGGTGTCGGGTAAGGAAGCAGGTGAATGGGAAGAGCCAGCGCGGGGTTGGATCAGGCCCCGGGTGTGCGGCGTTCCCACGTACGGCGAGCAGCATTTGTGTGTTGGGCACCTCGCCCTCTCCCTGATGTGGCGATCGTCGTAAGGCCCCTACCCCCTCAGAAGCAACGAGTCCAATGGCCACGCTAGTAGAACATAGGCGTCGGAGGAGGAGAAGAATCCAAATACAGTGATAAAACACGAAGTCACGGGATCAGTGCACAAACAAAGCTCAGTGATACAATGTAAATGCCAGTGAAGTCGTCCAATAAAATTTGATTGATACAAATATTCCCGCTACAGTGCAAGTCGGTGATACAACAAACCGCTACAGTGCGGTATAGTGATTCAATATGCCACCGCTATAGTGCGGATCCACCAAATATACCGTAGAATTCCTGCTACAGTGTGAGAAATCACCCACGAAACTCAGCTTTGATCTTCAATCAGCCAAGCTTTTCGTCACTTTACTTCGGTCCTTTCTTTTCTTCAAGTATCCTTGGCAATAGCTTCTCTTCTCTTTACTTCAATAATCCACAAAAAACCTAGAGGAGAGATCCGCAAAGAAGTTCGACAGGGGGGTTGTCGATAAAATCATGTTAGTACTTCTTGAAAAGAATGAAACACCCTTGAAAAAACATTTCACCTTTGAAATTCTTTCGTTGTTTTCTTTTTATGTCACTTATTATTAATCCATAGAGAGGTTTGTATGTTCTTATTGCCTTTTGATTTTATTCCACACCATTTTATTGGTCTTTCATTTTACCATAGAACAAATTTATCACAAAATCAATTTCATGTTATACCTCTTTCTCTTCACAGATTCGTTCTTTAAAAAAAACAAATCAAATAATTTCAAGCACATTGAGTTATGATTCTTGAATGCTTTGACATCTAGGTATGTCCTTTCCAAAGAGAATTTGATACTTAGAACGTTAATCTGCCTCCAACTTAAATTATTAAGATGATGTTAATCAAGCATTAATTGAATTCGAAGTGCTCATATCCTTCTGTCTCTCCTTCTTGTCTTGTGAGTTTCCCACCATCTTAACCTTTGTTGCCTTGATCCCTCTCTCTCTCTCTCTCTCTCTCTCTCTCTCTCTCTCTCTCTCTCTCTCTCTCTCTCTCTCTCTCTCTCTCTCTCTCTCTCTCTCTCTCTCTCTCTCTCTCTCTCTCTCTCTCTCTCTCTCTCTCTCTCTCTCTCTCTCTCTCTCTCTCTCTCTCTCTCTCTCTCTCTCTCTCTCTCTCTCTCTCTCTCTCTCTCTCTCTCTCTCTCTCTCTCTCTCTCTCTCTCTCTCTCTCTCTCTTTGTCCATGCTCATCCTCTCTCTTCCAGAGCAAGTTTTTTGCAGCACCGCCATTCCTGCCTTTCATCTCTCTCTCTCTCTCTCTCTCTCTCTCTCTCTCTCTCTCTCTCTCTCTCTCTCTCTCTCTCTCTCTCTCTCTCTCTCTCTCTCTCTCTCTCTCTCTCTCCCTCCCTCCCTCCCTCCCTCCCTCCCTCCCTCCCTCCCTCCCTCCCTCCCTCCCTCCCTCCCTCCCTCCCTCCCTCCCTCCCTCCCTCCCTCCCTCCCTCCCTCCCTCCCTCCCTCCCTCCCTCCCTCCCTCCCTCCCTCCCTCCCTCCCTCCCTCCCTCCCTCCCTCCCTCCCTCCCTCCCTCCCTCCCTCCCTCCCTCCCTCCCTCCCTCCCTCCCTCCCTCCCTCCCTCCCTCCCTCCCTCCCTCCCTCCCTCCCTCCCTCCCTCCCTCCCTCCCTCCCTCCCTCCCTCCCTCCCTCCCTCCCTCCCTCCCTCCCTCTCTCTCTCTCTCTCTCTCTCTCTCTCTCTCTCTCTCTCTCTCTCTCTCTCTCTCTCTCTCTCTCTCTCTCTCTCTCTCTCTCTCTCTCTCTCTTTTTGTGATGATTTCTTCCACCTTCTCCATCAGTGTGCAAGCCACATGTCGACCTGCACAGTAGGCATAAAATCAAAACACAACACAAAACTCATAAAATCAATGAACTTTGAAAAAAAAATCATGCACACTTCCCTGAGAGATTTCATCCTGAATCAAGACAATGGTCTGGACCAAAGTGTCCCCCTGCTACACCTTGGTGAGCAGTTTCCAAGATCTTACGATATTCACTCTCATGGACACATAGCCTTAGATATCCATCTTTTCCACGCTTGTATAGATTATCACCAATGAGTGCATAATCTAGGGCTTCTTGTTCTAAACTTCTTTGCCTAGCCAGGGTCATATCTTGAGGGAATGTTTTTGTCCTCAGGAAGGCTACTAACGGTTCACTCTAATCTAGTATTAGAGACACTTGGTACAGTGTACCGTTCTCCACAGGTGGTCTAATACGGCAGACTGGGCATTCCTTACACAACATTTGAACAACTACTTCCATAGTTGGCCAATGCACTCCGAGTCTCCTTAGTGTCTGCAAAGTTCTTTGCCTTGAGTAGTGTTGCTCTAATGCACCTACATGTGCTAATTGCAACGATTTTGCGTACTCCTCTTCTTCCACACAACAAGCTAATATCCCTTGATCTGTATGCTTGTACATACTCCCTGTCAAGATATGGTACTTTTGGGATTTTACTACCTCCCTATCTTGATTGTTCATCACTGGGTGTTTTGGTCCATATGTCAATACTAGCACTAGTGTCTTGGCCCACTACGGTACAACTTCCAAATTAAATAAGTACACATCAAGAAGATCATTTGATACTCCTTGTGGGGCCTCTCTGGATGTGAGCCTTGAGAGATGGTCTGCTCTCAAGTGAGTCTTACCTTTCCTCACCACTACCTCAAAGTCATATTCCATAAGTAAGAGGAACCATCTTACCAATCTACCTATATTGCATGGCTTGTTTACCAAGTACAGTAGAGCTTGATGATCAGTAAAAAATTTAAACTTATTTGCAAGCAAATAGTGTCTAAACTTTTTAACTGCATATACCATGCACAATCCTTCTCGTTCAGTGGTGGTATAGTTCCGTTTAGCCGCATTCAATTGTCTACTAGCATAGGCAATTGAAAGATCCATATTACCTTTGCCCATAGGTTGTGCAAGTACACACCCAATAGCATAATAAGATGCATCCACGTGAACATGAAAGGGCTTATTCCAATTTAATGTAGTCAAGATTGGTGCTGAACATAATCACTATTTAAGCTCATTGAAAGAGTTCTCACATTCTTCCATCCACCCAAAGTTATTCAAAAGGGAGTACAGAGGCTTTGCGGTGATGGCATACATGTGTATAAAATGTTGGTAATAGGCACAATGCCCCATGAAAGCTTGCATTTCCCTGACATTTTTTGGCCTAGGTAGTCTGCAATAGCTCTCACTTTCTCCTCATCCATGGACATGCCATTCTTTGACACTATGTGTCCTAGAATCTTGCCTTGTCTGACCATGAAAACGCACTTCTTTGGGTTCAATCAGACTTGATGTTCTCTACATTTGTCAAAGATTTGTCTGAGTTCTAGTATATGTGTTTGCCTGATTTTGGAATGAGCACAGAGATCATCAACATAGACTTCCAAATTCTTCCTCAAGGATTCTTTAAACACATGGCACATCAATCTCTGGAAGGTGGTAGGAGCATTGGTAAGCCCAAATGGCATTACTCGAAAAGTAACTATGCCCCACTCTGTGGCAAAAGCTATCTTATGTTGATCTTTTGGAGCTATCGCTACTTGATTGTAGCCAGAGAATCCATCAAGGAAGTTGTATACTTCCTTGCCTGCCACTCTTTCTAAGAGATGCTCAGTGATAGGAAGCGGATAACTATCTCTGATAGTGGCTGCATTAACCTTCTTCAAGTTAATGCATACACGTAATTTGCCATTCTTTTTGGGCACCACTACAATGGGGGACACCCATTCAATGTGCTCAATTTCATAGATAAATCCAGCTTCAAGCAAGCGATCTATCTCTTCTTTGATCTTGGCAGCGTAATTATTGTTATATGTGTATGGCTTTTGCTTAGAGGGTTTGGCATCTGATGTCATGGGGATAGTATGCGAGCATATGTCAGGGTCTACACCTTTTAAGTCTTTGTAGCTCCATGCAAAAACATCTCTGTATTCTCGTAGCAAAGCTATTAACTCTTGCTCTTCTTCTTCTGTCAGGTCATGTCCTATGTACGTGCATTTTTCTTCTCCCTCTTCTAAGGCTACAACAATTTTCTTGGTGGTTTCCTTGTTATCATAGGCCTCTCCTGCTTGTGCATCCCATTTAGGCATTCTTATCATGACTCTCCTATCATCTGTCTCATACTTTTTGAAGTTTTTTGGGACCTCAAACAAGGATTCTTCCTCCTCTGATGTGGCTTCTCTCTTCTTCCTTTTCTTACATTCGCTCTTAACGGTCACTTGTGCGGATAACCTCACATCATTCGTAAGTTCTTCATACCTCTGAGGGTGAGCTTCTACTTTGTAGAAATATTCTTCGTCTGATGCAAAAGGTGGGTCCATAATAATTGACTCTAGATGAGAGTCACTTGCATCCTTGAATGCATTAGTGCTAGGTTCACATTCATCAATAACCGAACCACACATGATCGGCTCTATTGTGAAGACTGAAATATCATAGCCATCCTCATCACAATGGGGTGTTCATTGTTCTTCATTGATGGCTACATCCATTATTGCTAAATTTTTTGCCCAACCATGAGGTTCGAGCTCTTCATCAGGAAATACTACAGGTGCATAGGTTGGGTCTTGAATTGATCTATGAGTTTCCTTCGCACCTACCTCTCTGGCTTTGTCTCTCTTCTCTTCTTCTACTGCTACTTTGCACATCCATAAGTGGGTGTCTTCATGCATCCATGAGGATCTTGATCCTATGGAATGCATTGATTCTGTATCATCTTTAGCTCTATGCATGGGATTCCATTGAATAGGGGGTACGTCTCTATGAGAGTAATCCTTGAGATCGACTTTGGTTGTAACACCTAAGTGTTGCAAATACAAAGAATTGGATCCCCAATCTTGTACCACTTGCAACTGTCGCATAAATGGTCTTCCCAAAATCATCTCATAGGCCTGATTCTTGCTAAAGTCACATATGGCAAAAGTATGCTCAAACTCTACACCACATGTAATGAGAGTTATTCTTTCTAGCAGCCCTAAGGGTCTCTCAATCTGACCATCGGCCATTTGTAATTTCATTCTCGTGGACCTGAGTGATGGATTGCCCCATCGCTTCCATAGGGAAGTGGTAGCAATTGCAACTCCTGCACCTCAGTCCAAAATTGCCTTGGTTGTGTATCCTTGATGGGTAATGGGAAGATAGGTGTTTCCTTCTTCTCCTTCACTCATGTCTCCTATCTTCTCCAAGGGTATTTGTGGCACTATTCTATGAGATCCTACCCGGGAACAAGGTTTTGCTACTTCTGGCACTTGATTGGCTACATGTTTCCACAGTTCTCACCTAACCTTGAGTAGCTCTTCTAAAGTGAGATCGCACTGCACTTTAGTGTTTTTCACTACCTCCGTGTTCCTAGGTATGACTAGGTCTTTGTTTCTTACCATGACCATGGGTGCTCTCATACAAGTAGACTTAGCTTCCCATGGGCCTGTGAAATGGGGTAGTTCCTGTAAGGAATTAGACTCGAAGTCTAATCTCTCATGAGATTGGGCACTCTCCTACTCCTCATAAATGGAAGGAATTTCTTGTGGGAATTGATCATGCACGTCATCCATAAGTTCAATGGGAGGAGGAACTTCAATTTTGTTGTGTGAGAGCTCCATAGCCTTCACACAACTGAACTGAAGACTAACTAGCAAGGCCACACACTAGGAATGAGAGATGTCTTTCCACCCAACCAACCCCTCCAATATATAGCTCCAAGACCAAGGAGGTAAGTCCTTCTCAAGAGGACATGTGCACCTTTTATCACATGGGTCCCTAAGGTGTTCACATGGTTTCCAAGCTTAGGAAATCACATGAAATCACATGGCTTCTAAAAGAAGACTCTCCAAGATCTCACGTACAAACCAAGTGGCTAGGAGAAGCTTCCAATCAATCCTAAGGTACTCAACCTTAGAGAATTAACCCTAAGGTTCAAGACCCATCTAAAAGGGGTAAATAAACTATAAATCCAAAGGGTTTCACACCTAGAAACCCAAGGGTTCTACCTCTTAGACCCATGTAATTATACAACATTCTCTCCCCCCTTAAAAGCATTTCTGTCCTTGGAAATGAGTGGAGACATATATCTTGGGATATTCCCCCGTGCTCCATGATCAATCTCAAGGATCATGGCCTTCATCTCTCTAATTCGCCTCTTAATTCAAAAGAGTGATTTCTATCCTGAATGAAATTTTTAAAGAGGAGAATCCATGTGTGGTTTGATTCCCTGCCCCAATCATTCAAAGTTCCATCTAATTTTGCATATGAAAAAGAACTGGGTTGAATGCAAAACAGAGAAAGAATGAAAAGGTTGGATAAGAATATCCCTGCCTATTTCCTTGTTTAAGCCATGTGCAATCTCGCTCTCCATAGCTTAAACATGTGAATTAGGTGGATGCAAAGTGACTTCAGCTAAATTACTACCTTGGTCCATTGCTTTGCAATACTTGTGCATGGACCTAGCAAAATAGATGAATGCCACTTAAGGTTTCCTTATCAGATTCATCTCTCAAGTTAGAATCCAACTTAATCTAAAAGGAAGATGAATCTTACATAATCCCTGCCCAAATTACTCTCTTTTAGTGAAATGGGTGGATTTTCTTGTTTGCAATTCGCCTCTAATAAATCTAAATAGAGGGGAATTTCATTATATAATCCCTACCTAACCAATAGAATGGTAAAGGTGGATTATTTAGTTTTTACAAGAATATAACATCCTCTTTATCTTGAGAGACAATTTGAATAGCTTAGCAAAAGTGGATTCAATGTTCTTTTCAAAACTTTACGTAGTTTCGAGAATCCAATTTAACGAACTAGAATCCATAGGGATTAATCTAATTATTGTAAACTCCAATTGATTGAAACCTATTTTTCTTATTATTCCAAAAAGATTAAAATCTTTATAACTACCTCCCAAGATGGGAACTCATAGTGTAAAAGATCGCGTTATCTTTAACATCATAAGTAGAAATAGATTATTCCAATCATTTCTTCACTGCTTAATCCTTACGGATCTTTAGTTGGATCTCAAACCTTAAAGGTCTTCTTGATCCTTCTAAAGTTCTCTCCCTTATATTCTCAATCTATTAAAGATGTCCTATATTGACATTGTAACTATATCTTTCTTACTCTTCAATTGACTTGAAATATCTAGTATCCAAAAGATGATCTTTCTAAGCTTTCTTTCAAGCTTGATCCAAGATCATTTTTATGATCTTTGAATTTCAAGTCATTCTTTGGGATGAAGCTTTTAGATCTTCATTCTTTGGATTTTACCTTCAAACTCAAAAAATGTGATCCTCTCCTTATTTCTAACTCTTTATAAGAGATAGATCCTTTCTTATGTTGTTGGAAGAATTATTCTTCCCTTTGAGAGGATAATTGAAGAAGATACTCATTCCTAGACATTATCTTCTTGATGTATTTCATTGGATCATGAGTCCCTTTTTCTTCTGGCCATCAAGAAAAGTACTCAATGGGAATCAGTACCCATCGTCCCATACCAGCGGGTTCTTCATCCAATCCACATAACTATGTTTCTATATCTTTTCACCTTCTCTGTCCTTTTAAATGCTCTTCATACTATGGTACGGATTTTTGAGAGGGAGGACTAAGGTGCTTAGATACACCACTACTAATCATACTCAAAATATTTGGTTAACCGTTTAATGTGGTGTGACTCATCTTATCAAACTTAAAGTTTGACTTGATCTTTACCTTAATTGGGTATTTTGTCTTTCCTTCTCTTCTTTTGCCAAAATAAGAGATAAGACTAGGTCTTTCTCCAATAGATCCCTTCATGTTCAATGCTTTACCCATGGGTTTTACTTGGGGATCTAGCTATTATGCTTCATATAAGAAGCCATACTCCTTAGGTCTATATTACTGGAATCCATAACGTATGTTATGTTATCTACATGAAGCATCAAATATACTTTTAGGATTATGCTTATAGCTCATTCAACTTCTTTTCCTATCCCACTTAGGATTTATACAATCCGAATGGTATATGAAAGTCTTCTCTTGCATTGGGGTTCTTTGAGAATTCCCAATCTCTGAGAACTTCATTTAGTTGGAAGATGTAATGAAAGATATATGAAGTACTAGAATACAAGGAACTACTTCAACTTTTATCTATTTCTTGCATATCTTTTACCTTTCAATACCCTATTCAGTCTTTTCAAGGCATAAGATGCAAGTTCTTGGGGACTTTCCCTCCCCTCCTTAAGAGTTTTCGTCCTCGAAAACTACCTGAGAGTAAATTGAAAATTGTGCTCTTTCAGAAGTATTTGAAAGAGTTTATTTTCAATCTTTTATTGTCATTCCTCGTTAAAAGAAATATTCAAAGCTTCTTGCTTTCTCAAAACAAATGTCCCAAAGTTCAAGTTGAGATTACCCACAAATTCGATGTCCCATACCATCGAATTTACTTCAGTGGTAGTGTAAACCTAGATGTCCCATACCATCCGGCTTACACTTCCACTTTAGTAAAGGTAACTTTAGCTTGGGTTTTGGGATCAAACCTTCTTCTAATCAAGTTAGATCTATTACTTTTTGGACTTGTAAGTGTTATTTCCACTGCAGAGCATATGTATTGCCTATGCTATAGTGGAATTTCCACTTACCAAGTCTCAATTGCAACTTAGTCTCAAAAAATTGGCTTTTCAATTATATCTTGATTCAGATATACTCTACAAGATCCCTTTCATGTCACTTGATGATATAGCTAGTTTATATCTCAACTAGATATCATCTTTTATGACAAAATGAGTAATCTGAGAAAGAATAATTGACTTGCCAATCAAATCTCTATGTTGAAGTAGATGGTAATTCCATTTACTATAAAGTCCTTTATTTCTAGGACTTTAGAAAATGGTACTTAGGGTTTATTACAACCATTGAGTTTTACCTTCTCATCATGCCTTGCATTTGCTTGGAAGAATAATGTAAAGCTCCAAATAGTTCTATAGTTCTTTCAAACAAAGAACTTTTCTTGAACAAAAAGCACTAATACTTTTCATCTTCCAAAACTAAGATTCTGTTATACCATATTTTCTCTTCTTCAGAGCTTTGAGAAGATAGTGCTGTAAGTTACCACCATTGTACCGTGGTTTTAAGAGAGAAAATTTTTGTATTACTACCTTAAGTCTATGGCCTTGCTGATAAGGCATGCCATGGGTTTTTATGGAATTTAAACTTCCATAAGAGGTAATTTTAGTTTTAAGGTAGTTCAAGAAGTTAGGATTATTTGGACTAAGCCAAACTTAAAGGAATTAAATGGTTTATAGTGGCCAATTTGGCCTTATCACCATTCTTCCTAAAAACTAATAAAATCAAATCCTACTTAACTTCAAGAACTTAATCTCCCTCTCTACTCAAAAACCCATGTAATATATTCCAAGAACATAGTTTAGTGTATGCCAAAACATTTACACCTTTATTGGAAAAGGCATTGCATGCATAAGGTTCAGAAGTTGAACCCCTCATTAAAGCATGCAAAAGTTCCAATTCAAAACTTTGTTTATCCAACGGATGGTGCAAAATTTCCATGAAACTTAGTATATGCGAGTTTCAACAATACATTAGATGCGTTCTTCCTAACCATGACCATTTTAATGCACCTCCAATACTTCTTTTCAAAGCAATGAACTTGATGCATAGTGCAACTTATTTCCATTATTGATTGTCGATGTGACCACAAAAACTGGGCCACCTAAATCTATGCATCTACTTCCGAACCATGTCTATTATGACATGCACTGTATGTTCTTTAATTTGCAAAGAAAAGAAAAAGGTGCAAATATTTACGTGGAAATTAAGCCTTATCCATCCCTTGGCTTTATTTGAGTGTTCATATGGTGATGAAGTAGGCTTCGGCCATCCCATCTTGTCCATCATTGGATTCCTTCTTGGGCATTTTGATACTTACTTTTGTGCCCGTATGTGTGGATTTACCTTTGTAATCATGCATTTATGCATGCATTTTAAGGGGTAAAATCTATATGCATAGTTAATGGATGTCATGCGCATGCCTCCAATATCCTTGGCAAAGGAACCTTTCAAAAAGAACCATGCCCTCCTAACTATAAGTACTAGCATGTAAAGCCAATCTTCATGCAAAAGAGATTTATGCATAAAATATTGACTCATTCATGTATAAAATTTCACGGAATTTGTGAGAGAAGAAAATAACTAACTCTGTAACCCTGTTCTTTCCATGATCTTGGTGAGGAGTCTAGCCTGCCTTTGAATTTTATCCCATGGAACTTTGTTCCATAGTTTCTCTCACATCTTTCAAAATCTCTTACCATGAAATTACACATTAGTGGGTTTATTCACATGTAATAAAAAAAATATCTCATATGAGCAACATCATAGCAAGTAAACCCATATTCAATATGTAAAATAAGATTAAAAAATGTATAAACTTATCTTCTCGGATTTCTAGTGTAGAGAAATAATGTGAAACTCCATGCATCCATCAAAAATTATCGAATAGGAGCTAGAGGTGTGCTCTTCATCTCGTCTCTCCCGCTTAGCTCTCTGTTGCGCCTCGCAGTAACAAAAGGTGGCAGAAGAAGAGGAACATTGTCGGGAAGCAACACCTCTTCGTTCTCGATCCTTTCTTGTTGCAGATGAAGAAAATACATGCCACAAAACAAACGAGCACTTGTTCACAATCGATATTGGAGGCTCCCGTATTGAGAGAGGCAAACCATCCGAGATTCATGATGGTTGTGGTGTCCGTAGTAAAGACGAAGATATTGAACAAAACTGCATCGTGGTGGAAAATAGACGGAGTGTTTCTACCCATCTGGATGATGAGGTGAGATAGCAGAACGATCCTAGAACTGCATCAGTCTTCTATCACGAAGATGTGAGAAGTTGTCGACGTGCACACAAAACCCAGTTATAGGATATATTATGAGGTCTCAGCTATGGAGGGTTCTCATGCTTGTAGCTTTAGTTGGTTGCAGAAGGAGAGAATCTGACGAAGCTAGATACCACTGTTGTGTGAGAGCTCCATAGCCTTCACACAGCTAAACTGAAGACTAACTAGCAAGACCACACACTAGGAATGAGAGATGTCTTTCCACCCAACCAACCCCTCCAATATATAGCTCCAAGACCAAGGGGGTAAGTCCTTCTCAAGAGGACATGTGTACCTTCCATCACATGGGTCCCTAAGGTGTTCACATGGTTTCCAAACTTAGGAAATCACATGAAATCACATGAAATCACATGAAATCACATGAAATCACATGAAATCACATGAAATCACATGAAATCACATGGCTTCTAAAAGAAGACTCTCCAAGCTCTCACGTACAAACCAAGTTGCTATGAGAAGCTTCCAATCAAGCCTAAGGTACTCAACCTTAGAGAATTAACCTTACGGTTCAAGACCCATCTAAAAGGGGTAAATAAACTATAAGTCCAAAGGGTTTCACACCTAGAAACCCAAGGGTTCTACCCCTTAGACCCATGTAATTATACCACAACTTTCTTTAGCCCATTTCTCTTCTTGAATCTCTCATAGGAATTCTGGTGAGTACCAATTCATAGAAGAAGATGCATATGGTTCTGTGGAGTTAGGCACATAAGCTTCTTGGGCAAGAAGGCTTATCCTTTCACTTGCCTTGCCCTTACTTTGAGAGGTGGGGTCCTTTTCAGATTTTGCAATTAGCCTCTCCAATCTTTCTAACAGTCCATCAAAGTGCAATTGTGTCTTAGCAAAACTAGAGAAGTTAAAGAGGCGATTGGCTTCAAACATAGTTTGAGCCAATTCCACCATCTTAGCACAAATTTTAGTTCGTTCAAGCTCTAGTTCCACTCTAGGGTAACACTTTTCATGATCCGTTATAGTTGGGCCTTCTTGAAGTCTGGCCTGATATGCCTTAAGCATCATGTCTAGGTCCTTGGGAGTGGGATCTGCTAAGATTGATCCTACTCTAGGGGGTGGTGGGATTGTGTGAGGTGGGTTGGAAGGTGGTGGATTGGAGGGAGGTGGGAATGGTGGTGGTGGGTAGTATGAGAGTGAGTTTGAGATGTGAGTTCAATTGGCTTGGCTTTTGTTTCTCTTAGACTTTCCTCATGTTCGCTCATCTTCTTTGCCCATTGCCTTTTCATTCTTTCTCGACTATCCTTCCAAGCTCTGGTCCTCTTCTTGGTTATGCTCTCAGTTTCACTAACCTCGGAACTCTTTGGCCTAAACCTTGGTTTTGCTGCAAAGCTTGAGCTCTAGTGACCATTTGCACTGGTGCAGTGGAAGTTACACTTCCTGTAGAGTCTAATACTAACCGAATAAGGTTGATAGGAGTGATTTTCAACATATTGCTAGGGTTCTTGGGACAATCTCGCAAGAGATGCTCTTTCCCATAATTGGTACAAAAACCCTGAATTGTCACAGATTGGGTTTGTGTAGGTGTAGGCATAGGGCAATCACAGATGAGGTGATCTCCCTGACATCGATAGCACGATCCTCTAGGAAATGGGGGTCTTACTTGCCTAGGTTGAGGTCTAGAGTTGGGGTTTGCAGCTACATGACATTTGCATACTCTGGCTCCCAATTGGGTTCACTTGGGTCTTCATAATAATATGACTCATTATGCTCAAGTGGCTGCATGTAGTAAGCTTGTGGGCTATCAATATGAGTGGAGTCAAAACTATGATCGCTTGGATCACTTTCTGAAAGCAATGGTGTTACTGGCACTATGGCTCTATACAGATTCTCTTCTACATCTGCGTACTTCACTGGAATCACATTTGCTGGGATTGGAGTTTGCTGAGCTAATGCAGGCTGAGGCCTTTGTTGGGCCTGATATTGTGGTTGGTAGGGTTGTTGAGGCCTTGCATACTACTGTGAGGGGTACTAGTTCTGGTATCTTCCTTGTTGAGGGTATGGCGTGGATACGTTTGCCTGATTTCGTGCTTATTGTATGGGCAATCTTGCACGGTGTGATTAGTGTATCTCTGTTCTATGGTGCAGTATTGACTACTAGGATTCACTTGGGGTTGAGCCATAATGGGACATACATTTTCCATATGGTCACCTCCATAAGTATAGCATCTTTTCATTGGGGAAAACCTTGGTATTTGTTTACTTGAGACTCCTAACTTCTGAGCTACTTTCTCTGCAAGTTCCTCAATAGATGTGGATGGATTTGAATTAAGTCTATTAGAGTCATCTGAATCTCTGTAGATTTTTGAAAGCTCTAATTCCTCCCCTAGGTTATCCTCGATGCTGATGCACATGCGTACACACTCTTCTAAGGTTCTAGGGTCCTTCAAGTACACATATGATCTCAATTTGGTACTTAGCAGTCCATCTAAGACTAAGAATAAAGCCACTTGTTTGGCTGGAGTGGGTAACTCTGAAGCCGGACATCTCTCTAGGTATTGCCTAAACCTTCTTCCTGCAAGTCTAACGGTCTCTTGAGGTGTCTGCTTGAAGTTATGTATCAGTGAGGAGGTGATGTCTGATGCCACTCTTAGAAAATTCTATGATGAAAGCCTCTAGAAGTTGGTCTATGTTCCTGAATTGGCCTTGGTGAAGCAGTTGAAACCATGTAAAGGGCAGTGTTCTTGAGAGTTAGGCCGAAGGCATTATATTGAGTGAACAAGTCTTCAACTTGTTCAGCTCTCAAAACTTGCCTGAATTCTGCCACATGATTGTATGGGTCTCCTGTGCCATCGAAGCAATTCTTCATGGACTTGACTAGTTGTGTAGGCCTCAAGGTCCTAGTGTGTTCCCTAGGCCTTGGCAGAGGAAATTCGTCTATATTTCTTTGGTTCCTTAGTTCTCTAGATCTCTCGGTTCCCATTTTATCCATCTCCGTTCTCGTTCTTTCTCTTCCCAGTGGGTTAGCAAAGCTTACCTCTAGCCTCTCTCTACTCCTGTCCTTTGAACTCCATGAGCGTGGGATGTTCCAGCTCCTTGGTGACCATAAGAGACATTAGATCTTGGTTGGGGAAAAACAAATTCACCCTTCCAAGTGTAGGCATGCCTACCATGCTCTGAAACCACAAAGATCCTCTCTGAATTATTGTCTAAATAGGTCACTTTGCTTGGGCTATCAGGATCTTTAAACTCATAGATTGTGAGCATTCCTGCTTCATTAGATTGGTCAATCTTATACCTCCAAAAGCCTCATCAGTCTCTGAGTTCAAGAGCAAATCTATGCTCTTATTGTCCTGGGGAACCCACTCTGGAGTGATGATTCTAGTCAAGGCTGATTTGCCTCGGGGAGTCCTAGGCTCTCTTCCTAAGTTCCCTTGCTCTATGTCACCTATGTCTGCCTTTGGAATCACATTACCAATTTCATCTGTTCTATCCAGTTGGTTGGTGACTACGTACATTGTTCCTTCCTTATTTAGGTATGCACCATTTTCGAACTTGACCACTGGATGCTCTAATCCAAGGGGTTGATCAGAGTTTTTAATCTGCACAATAGATCTTCTTAGGCCGTCCTCATAGATGCGAGCACCTAATTGGTTGGCCCTAATGTATTCAAGTTGGGTTTTGTACGGGCCTTCCGGTTTCTCTAAGTAAGCCACACCTGAACTTCCTATAGGTCTCTCCATACCATAAGACCTTTCTGATTCACTAGTCTTAGAGCTAGGGTAGTGTGGATAAGCGCTCAATTGTTGAGCCCAAGACCTAGCAGAGTGATTGACACTAGCCCCCGAAGACCTAAGACTTTGTCTATCTCTCCCTACATGTCGTTCTGATCTAAGGTTTATATGCCTTGGTGGTTATCCCAATTTTCCCAGTACGAACTTTTTGCTGAGTTCTTTTGTATTAGTCACTTGTTCTTTTTAATTTTCTTAGGATGTCACTTCTTGTCCAATCAATCTTCTTTAGAAGGAACACGAGTTTTATCGTACTTGAGTTTGATCGCTTAATTTGAATTCTTTTTCCTTAGGGTGTTTTGCAATTGTAATCTATTTATACTTGCACTTGAGTGATTGGAGTTCTTGGACTTGACAATGCTTAATGTTTCCCTAATCGGAATTGACAGAGGGAGTTGAGAATAATCCAACCTCAAGTGGCTTATCCCTTGCCCTTGTAAGCCCAGGAAGTGTGTTCCCAAGCCTGCACTCACTCTTGCCTTGAATGCCCGTCGATGCTCTTAGTATACCTGTAAAAGTCCCAAGTTAGCTCAAGATTTAAATTCAATTGACACAACAGACCATTTCATTCATGTAATTCATAGACCATATAGTCCTTTGGCTTTATGGAAAACAATCCTAAAGATCCCTCAATTTTCTTACCCTATGGTATGGTCAACTTCAAAATACCCTATGTACAACTCCCCAAATGGATTTTGTATGAGGAAGTTATGACTGTTCAGGGTTCTAGGATTAAAACAGGGTTCAAATAGGCTAACAGGCAAACAAGATTTTCTCAAATTATTTTCTCATGGCCTCCCTATGTGTCCTATAGCAGAATATTCATGCCCAAAGTTAGCCAAAATCCTCAAATTAAAAAACCCTAAAAAGTTGGCCCAAAATGGCTGTCAATCACGATTGACAGGGCTGTCAATCACGATGGACAGAGCTGTTCGTCATGGCCTATCAATCGCGATGGATAGGGGGTGTGGATCGCGATTGATGGGTCAATCGCAATCGACGGTGTCAATCGCGATGGACTGAGTTTTTCGGGGGTTTTAAGTGATTTTGTGTCGATCGTGGCCTATGAGTCGTGATGGACAGGTTTCTTGATAAAATGGGGTGTCCACAATTTTTTTGTCAGTGGCGATGGACACATGTCAATCACGATGGACAGCTATCAATCGCAATGGACAGGCAGTCCGTCATGGGGTGTCAGTTGCAATTGATTGAATTTTTTGCGTTTTAATGCTTTTGAGTATCAATCGGGCCTCTATGCATCGCGATGGACAAGAATTTCACTAAATCAGCCGTCAATCATGAAGTTATGTGTCGATCGTGATGGATACCGTCTATCGTGATTGACAGAGGTGTCCGTCGGGGTCTATCGATCACGATGGATAGGCTATCCATCACGATGGACACTGTCAATCACGATTGATGCTATCAATCGTGATGGACAACAAAAATGCAAAATTGTTTTAGAAATTCTTGTGGATTTGTGATGTGCAAGGTCTCTAGTCTACTGTGGTGCACTTAGTTTTACCCAAAGATCAAAATTTCTGTCAATCAGGATTGATAAAGATCAACGCTCTGGAGACTGTGTAGAGCTTTTTCATACCTACACGACCTGTGGGAGATGATCATACAGCCAAAACCTACAAGAACATTTAAGAAACATGCAAAAATAGCACACACAAATCGCTCTCTTGCTCTCTCTCACAAGTGAATGAGGGGAATGGAAGGGAAAGGTGATATGACTAAAAAACTGAAAATTTTGCGATGATGGAGATGGAGGTGGGAGATGGTGAGGATGATGATGGTGATGATGATGGTGAAGTAAGAAAGAGAAAAATAAAAAAAAGTAAAGAAATTACCTACAACGCGAACGTCAGAACTCTACGTCTTACCATCACATGCTCGTCCTCGAAGCTCTCTCCCTGGCAACTATGCCAAATTTGGTGTCACTCTAGCACAATGGCAAGTACCAACGTGAGGAGATTCACCTCATAATTGTCAATCCATGGAGACGTGAGGACTAGTATGAAGACTGTGAGCAAGTGATGGCACAAGTGCGTGAGTGAGAAGCACACTAGCATGCACACACATACACACATGCACACACAAGGCAAGAACAAAGAGAGGAACAAAGGAGTAGCTTCCATTACAAAAGAGTTCTCATACAAAGTTCAAATCTACAACAAGCTAACCTCAAAAATGAGCTCTCTAGCTCTTTTTATAGTTTTTGACTAGCTTTGGTCCTGTCGAGACCTAGTGTCCAGCCTAGTTAAAAATTAGGTTCCTAGGCTATTTTGGAGGCTCAAACGAGCTCTGAAAATTATGAAAATTGGAACATAAATACTATTGATATTCCTCAAGCTCAAGGACTCCTCAGCTTGCACAAAATGGAGTAGGAATAATTAAAAAATGGTATTTACAATGGTGTGAAGTGACTAAGATCACTATTTAGAAATATTTCTTCATGAAAAATTATAGGGCCTATTTACGAGATTTGCGTTGACTGCTTTTCCTACTTAGTCCTTCTCTTTGCTCTGACTCTTTTTGTTGGCTTCCTTGTCTTGTAAGTCCCTGGGTGCCCTGACTGCTACCACCATTTTGCAGCAAGAATTGGCCAGCAATGCCTTTGAGGAGATATTCATTGCAGCTATGCATGAATTGGTCCAATCAATAGGCGTACCAGAAGCTTTGCACTACTTTAAGTAGAAACCACTTCCCAAGTTTTATCCTCGATGAGTGAGAATACTCAAACGGCATGGCGAATATATTCGTGTACTGATGGAACCTGTGACATCTGCACTCACTATGAGTTCTTCAATCATTGACCTAACAGTGAGCAAAGCCATTACCCTTGTATATACCAATAGTGAAACCACCACTTCTTCTTCCGCAGCACCAACCCAAACCTCCGTTGATGTTGTAGAAAGTCTCAATGTTTGCATTCCATCAATTGTTTCCATTTGGCCCCTGATCTCTAGCCTAATTATGACTAATCCTCCCATTACATCTATCTTCACTCCACCTTTCCCTATGCCACCCGTCATTTCCCCACCTATACATTTCCATTCATACACCACCAACCCACTCTACACCTTTACATCGTGTACACAACCACCCTCATTCTACCCCTCTTTCATATCTTTTCTATATCCATGAACCTCCCCTTTTCCCTCTATAATGTCTTCACAAGAATTTAGTTCACATACTCCTTTCTTATGGCCACCAATCAAAACACTCCACTCATCTCTCAAAACACCATTGCACCCCCACCTCGTCCAATCACACCCACTTCACTATTTCACATTGCTGTCACCGACAGCACCTCCACTGACATGGAGATTTCACCCACTGCCTCATCGGATGCACATGTACAAGTATCATCCACATCAATTAGCACACTCCACACGACACCCATCACCGCACTCACCACAGCATCCAGTGTCCCAACCCAAACTCCCATACCCACTACATCACAACCCACCATGCATGTATCCTTTCAAACATTCACATCATCATCATCTTTCACTGTTAATGTTGCCATTCAGCAGATGATACAGTGCCTTCAACAAATTAACACTGAGTATTCTACATTAGGGTGACAACATTTGGCCCTCCAAGAGATGACCTAGGAATTATAGAAACAACTAGATGCGTTGACATTACAGAATCAAGAAGTCAATGTGAAATATCAAGCCTTGGAAGTGGAGAAGCAAAAGCACCAACAAACCTTCGAGGCACAATTACAAGAGCATGTGAAAGATATTGACTCTCAGTTAGACGTACATTTAATGTGCAATGCTCAATTATCATGCAACATGGCACTCCTTTGGAGGCATCTCAATGCAACGAAAGAAGAAAATCAATGATTCCAATAGCAAAACCGTGAAAACTTTGAGGCTACACTAGATCATCCAGAGACACCCATAAGCCCCTCACGCTTTAGAGCAGTTCCTCCTGAGTCCATGAAAATTCTATTGGATGACCATGCACGTGTGCTAGAAGATTACACCCGACTACAAGTAGAGTGCTAAGCACTCAAGGAAGCCACCAACCAATTGATGTTAAAGGAGTCATTAGGACCTACGATTGTGCAGGAGGTCACCCCACAAAACCTCCTTGAAGATTTGAACGAGCTACGAACAAAAGTCTAGGAGTTGCAAGCCCAAGAATCTAGCATGATGGAGTCTCCTCGATCGGAATCCTCACCTGACTTGCCAAAACCAGATGAGAGCATACAGATCCCAACGGATAATATGTTTGAAGAAGAGTACATACCATTTCCTGTGGTTGGAGGCAAATCCTTAGAAGCAGGTCAAGATACATATGAATTACCTCCCCCTGCACGGTTGAAGACGATTGAAGAACTCGACAGAATGCATTTGGCGAGAGTTGATGCTCAGTTACATGTGATGGCAAATATTGAAGAAGATGTTTTAAAGTCTCCGTATTTTGCTGCTATAGCACCACGTCGATGCATAACTACTAGTGAGCTGCAGTATAAACCTAACTTCCTATTGCTTGTGGAATATAATCTATAGATTGAGAGCATCACTAAGAAGATTCCAATGCATGCCACCTAGTTCAAGCCAGAAGATGTCCCTCGGGAAGCTGAAAAGGGTCATATCTATCAACCTACATGAAGGACGGAATTACTACAACAATATCCAAAGATGATGCATACATGGATGCACGTGCCCACCCATCTAAAATACAACTCGTGCTATGGACTAGTCCCTAGAAGATGTTCCTAGAAGGCCTTTGCAATTAAAGTTCAGAATAACCGATAATGTCAAGAGTGGCTCAACTACCCTTACTTAGCACCTCACCGGAATAACACACCTATAGTGGGCTACATGATGGCTACCATTCACCATTGGTTACCCCGCAAGCATCGAATGAGCGATGTTGCCGTGCAAATGATCGAGAAAAATTTTGATATGATGCAAATGGTCTTCCACACATTCAAGCGTGTCAAAGCTCCAATGGTGAACACCCCCGGATTCGAACATGGAAACTTGGATTTAGTGTACGATATGAGCACGACACCATCAATCAAGGTATGTTATGCGTGGCATTCCCGATTGAAATATATGTCTGCCCACTGCAAGTAGACGTTCAAAGATATGCTCACTACTGGATTCTGGGAGTACCACTCAGAAGTATTTATTAGCAGATTCACTCACCTACTCCATTTGTTTGCATGCGAATGCATGATGTACTCTGAGCATTATCAAATGCCTCCTCCTGACAAACCCCAACCCATCGATTAAGAGAAGTTAGAAAAAGATCTTATCAGGGGCATTCGAATAACAGAACACACCCTTGCAATGGACCTCCTCAATAACTACATTACCCACGCACGACCAAGTTCTGTCAAGGATGACAAAAAACAGAGGAGGGGAGTGTTCACGGCATAGGACCAAGTACAGGATCCCGTTGTCGGGATGAAAATCTTGCACGGAAGTGTGTCTGTTTTACCATAAGTCTAGCCCTTGGAATTTATTTAATTTGTGTATAAAGTGTGAAAGCAAGCCTTAATTTAAGAAAAATAAAAAGAGAAAAAGAAAAACACTCAAAAATAGAAAGAAGAAAATAAGAAAAATAAAAAGAGAAAAACCAAAAATAGAAATATGTGGTATAATTTTCCAAAAATAGTAAATGAACATGCAAGATGGCTCTGAAAATAGAAAGTTCTCTGAGGAGGTTAGAAGATTCTAGAAGCCCTGGGAGGATGTGGGGAACCTATAAATAGGGGTTCAAGGCTCATTTGTTTTTCCTTGTGGATCTCATATGTGGATCGCCTCCCCAGGTTATTGCGATTTCTCATGATTTCAAGAAGGATTAAATGAAGTGAGGAAAAGCTTTGAGGAGTGAAGATAAAAAGCTATACACCTAGTGGATCTTCTTGGTGCATCTACTCTCTAGGTATTTGATTTTGCATGGACTATTGAAGTAAAGTGAAGTAAAACTATTGCCGAAGACTTGAAGAGAAGCTTTGATTGAATACCGAAGACCCAAAGTGAAGAAAAGATCCATCCGCAAAGACTGAAGCCGAAGATCTTGGGTGCCTTTTCACACTGTAGCGAGAGGCATATTGTATTCGACCGATCCGCACTGTAGCAGCGGCGTATATTTGTATTCACTTGTTCCGCACTGTAGCGGATTTTTGTATCACGGACCCGCACTATAGCGGGCATCACTGTATTACCAAGATTTGATTGGACAACTTTCGTTACACTTCCATTATATCATTGAGCTTGTTTGCACACCAATCCGGCGCATTTCGTGTATTAGTGCTGTATCTGGACTTTCTTTCACACTCCCGATGCCTACGGTCTCAAGCATATGCACGTTCACTTCCGAGGGGCAGGGGCCTTACGAGGATCACCACACACCAAAGAGTGAGATGGCGAGGCGCCCAGCGCACAGACGCCACTCCCCGAACAGCGGGAACGACGCACACCAGACAGGGACCTGATCCAACCCCAGCATCGGCTTCCTGCCGGACCTCCTTCTTTCCGATACCTGAACCCGATATGAAGCAAGGCGGTTTCCCAGTGATCCTCGACGCGTCACCCACTCCTTGAGAAGATAGACAGGAACCTCGGCATCGGACAGAGACTCCAGGTACTAGCCTTTCACGTTCTTTGAATTATTGCATTGTTCCACACACTTGAATAGAAAGATTGCTTCTGACCGTTTGACTTTGATCATCCAGTTTTTGCATCAAATTTGGTCATACGAGATTGCACTTTTCCATTGAGGCATAGATTAAGAATCCACTTCTCAGCTTAGATCATAAAAAAGAAAAACGAAAATGAACAAAATGATTGAGAAACAGTTTAGGAGATATAAGGATCGAATTAAGGAAATAGAATTTAACACGAATGAATCTATAAAATCAAAGTTTGGTATTGTTATGACCCTAATGCAAACTATAAATGTAATATCTGACACTATTCAGCTAATGGGCATAAGTATTAAAGACCTAAAAAATGAAATGGATTCAGACATTTCTGAATTGAGAAATAAGGTTGACATGTTGACAAACCAAGTTAATGACCTACAAGTATTGAAATGTGATAATGAGCATGAGGTAAAAGTCCAAAGCATATGTGCACAAAAAGAGTCATTAGGTCTTAGAAGAACCATGCCTAGAGCAATACCTAGGAAATCAAGTTGGGCTGAGAAGAGACCTATACGTTGCTTTTGGTGCGATCAGTTTGGACATATGTTTTGGGATTGCATAGCGTATGAGAGTACATGCAGACATAGACTTGTGAGTGAGCATGAAGGAAAAAATTATAAATATCAAGAGGAGTTACCTTTGCATTTGAATGTAGGAAAAGGTGGGATGAAGGAATATTTTGAGGAGACTAAAACGAGATCAATGTCAATTCAAAAGATGTGGAGACCAAAAAGGTATGAAAATAATAGATCTGATGAACAAAAGAGTATGCTATCTATTGAGAGTCAAGAGAAAACAACTGAAGAAACAAAAAGTACACAAATAAAGGTTGAAAAACAAAAAATTAAGCAGATATTAAAAGAGCAAATAGAAATAGATCATAAAGGAGAGTCAGATAGAGAAATGCAAGAGAAATCAAAGAAAGATAAGGATGTATATGTGTCATTTGATCCAAAACTTTTGACTAATGAGAATTTGTTTGATCAAGAGAAAGTTGCAAAATTGCAGTCTCAATTAAAGCTTGACAAACAAATTGAGTTAGAAAAGACTAGAGAAAAAACTATAGAAGATGTAAAATCTAATAAACAAATTAAGAAAGTAGAAAAACAATTGATTGATGAAATTATTATGCAAATCGAGGGGAATATGAAGGCTACTCCAAAGTCTTCTAAGCCTTTGAAAAAGAATAAGAGAACTAAAAGTTTGACTTTCCAAGATATATTCGAAAAACTTGAATGATGATTGAAGAAAAATCATAATGAAAAATGCATGAGAGTGATCAAGAGCTATTGAATGATAAAGATTGATGATAATACATAATGATAATTGATTATGCATAATGATGATTGACGATAATGCATGATGATGATTGATGATGATTAATGATGAGAATGATAATAATTGATGATGAATGATAATGGTTGATGATTAATGAATGATCAATGATGATTAATGAATGATGATGATTGATAAATGATAATGATGATGATTGATGATGATGATTGTTTATGATGATTAATGATGATGAATGATGTGGATGATCATGAAGATGATTAGTGATTGATGATGATGATGGTTTATGATGATTGAAGATGATGAATGATAATGATTGATGTTGGAAATGGTTCATGATGATGATTTATGATGATTGATGATGATCATTGCTGATGATGATAATTCCGGAGGATACTTTTGACACTGAGGTTGATGCTGATAAAGAATGATAGACCATGAAATTGAAGAGAAGATGGATCAATCAATGATGAAGATGGAATAAAATGATCAGATGAAATGTTTCCAATTTGAAATCTATTTTCTTTCTCATAGAGCGTATACATTGCATTATGTGTGTGTGTGTGTGTGTTAAAGATATATATGAATTTAAGAAAATCATGAAGAATAAAGATAGAAAATATCTATTATGGGTTTGTATGAAGCATGAATGTCTAGGAATTATATGAATGGGATCAATTAGCAGACTAGGGACTTTTGAGAGTGAAATCTTGGGAATGTGATGCCGTGCTTAGACCGAGTGCATGTATATGTTGATTGATTTGAACGCTTAGTGAGTGGGATTCTTTGGATCCTACTATTCATTTCTTACAAGATCTTACCTCCATATGTATCATGATTTATGAGAAACATTCATACTCAAGCCAGCTTATATGTGTATGCATGTTGTTAGTGCGCTGCGATCGGCTAGTAGGCAAGTGGAACCACCTTGGTCGGGCGATCAAGGCCACGAACCGTAGCTAGTTTCATCGTAGGCCTGACCTATTTGTTGTCATGTGCCTACATGGATCAGTAGGTGGGTGGAGTCACTCTGGCCGGGTGGTCAGAGCCACGAGATGACATCGATTTCATGTAGGGTTGATGTTGTGTATATCGTGTGCTATGTCGGATCGACAGACAGGTGGGGTAAACTTCACCGGGTGGAGAAGTCCATGAGTCGCACCCGATTTAGACATAGGCCGATTTATGAAATAAAAATAAAAAGAATAAATGCTGAGCTGAGATGAAGAGAAAAATAAAAGAGTAAAAAAGAAAAGAGAAAAAGAAAAGAAAACAGATCTAATGGAGAGTTGGACAGTAGGAGCTAAATAGTTGGAACCAAGGCATATTCTACAAACTGAGTTAGTAGAAACATATGTATATGCTAGTACTTAGAATGAGTTGCTAGACCTGAACCAGTTGAACAAACAGACGATCTAAAAAGCAGACGGTTTATTCATGTAATTACTTGTCTGATTGCTGAAGCAAAAACATAGTATGACGTTTGTAAAGCTTGCATCTACTTAATTTTCTAAAATTCATACTAATCTTTATAAAGTTGCATGTACTGCATGAGATCACGTTTTGATTTTTGAAAAGAAAAGCATTAAAAAGCAAAAAGTATTTCAAAAGAACCCTGATATGCTTCTGTTAGATCTTGCAGGTTGGCCCATTGAGACGATGTGCAGGTTTAGTGGGGACGAATGTCGGGATGAAATCTCGTAGGGAAGTATGCCCGTTTTTTTCCAAATTTGATTGATTTTATGAGTTTTGTGTGATGTTTTCACTGAGAAAATAGTAAAAATTATACATATTTTGATCGATTTAATTGACTGTGAGATGCAAAACCATGTGATTTTGTAAATAGTCCATGAAACTAAGTCTAGCCCCATAGAAACCGTAGGTCGGAACCTTAGTTTTGTCATTTATCATAAGTCTAGCCCTTGGAATTTATTTAATTTGTGTATATAGTGTGAAAGCAAACCTTATTTAAGAAAAATAAAAAGAGAAAAAGAAAAAGACCCAAAAATAGAAAGAAGAAAATAAGAAAAATAAAAAGAGAAAAACCAAAAATAGAAATAAGTGGTATGATTTTCCAAAAATAGTAAATGAACATGCAAGATGGCTCTGAAAATAGAAAGTTCTCTGAGGAGGTTAGAAGATTCTAGAAGCCCTGGGAGGATGTGGGGAACCTATAAATAGGGGTTCAAGGCTCATTTGTTTTTCCCTGTGGATCTCATTTGTGGATCGCCTCCCCAAGTTATTGCGATTTCTCATGATTTGAAGAAGGATTAAATGAAGTGACGAAAAGCTTTGAGGACCGAAGATAAAAAGCTATACACCTCGTGGATCTTCTTGGTGCATCTACTCTCTAGGTATTTGATTTTGCATGGACTATTGAAGTAAAGTGAAGTAAAACTATTGCCGAAGAAGACTTGAAGAGAAGCTTTGATTGAAGACCGAAGACCCAAAGTGAAGAAAAGATCCATCCGCGAAGATTGAAGCTGAAGATCTTGGGTGCCTTTTCCAACTGTAGTGAGAGGCATATTGTATTCGACCAATCCGCAGTGTAGTGGCGGCATATATTTGTATTCACCTGTTCCACACTGTAGCGGATTTTTGTATCATGGAACCGCACTATAGCGGACATTACTATATTACCGAGATTTGATTGGACAACTTTCGTTACATTTTCATTATATCATTGAGCTTGTTTGCACACCAATCCCGTGCATTTCATGTATTACTACTGTATCTGGACTTTCTTTCACGCTCCTGATACCTACGGTCTCACGCATATGCACGTTCACTTCCGAGGGGCAGGGGCCTTACGAGGATCGCCACACACCAGAGAGTGAGAGCACGAGGGGCCCAGCGTGCAGACGCCACTCTTCGGATAGTGGGAACGACGCACACCAGAGAGGGACCTGATCCAATCCCAGTGTCGGCTTCCTGCCCGACCTCCTTCTTCCCGACACCTGAACCCGACGTGAAGCGAGGCGGTTGCCCGGTGATCCTCGACGCGTCACCCACTCCTTAAGAAGATAGACAGGAACGTGGACATCCGACAGAGACTCCAGGTACTAGCATTTCAGGTTCTTTGAATTATTGCATTGTTCCACACACTTGAATAGAAAGATTGCTTTTGACTGTTTGACTTTGATCATCGAGTTTTTGCATCGGTTTTGATCATACGAGTTTGCACTTTTCCATTGAGGCATAGATTAAGAATCCACTTCTCAGCTTAGATCATAAAAAAAGGAAAACAAAAATGAACAAAATGATTGAGGAACAATTTAGGAGATACGAGGATCGAATTAAGGAAATAGAATTTAACATGAATGAATCTATAAAATAAAAGTTTGGTATTGTTATGACCCTAATGCAAACTATAAATGCAATATCTGACACTATTCAGCTAATGGGCATAAGTATTAAAGACCTAAAAAACGAAATGGATTCTGACATTTTTGAATTGAGAAATAAGGTTGACATGTTGACAAACCAAGTTAATGACCTACAAGTATTGAAATGTGATAATGAGCATGAGGTAAAAGTCCAAAGCATATCTGCACCAAAAGAGTCATTAGGTGTTAGAAGAACCATGCCTAGAGCGATACCTAGGAAATCAAGTTGGGCTGAGAATAGACTTATACGTTGCTTTTGGTGCGATCAGTTTGGACATATGTTTTGGGATTGCATAGCGTATGAGAGTACATGCAGACATAGACTTGTGAGTGAGCATGAAGGAAAAAATTATAAATATCAAGAGGAGATACCTTTGCATTTGAATGTAGGAAAAGGTGGGATGAAGGAATATTTTGAGGAGACTAAAACGAGATCAATGTCAATTCAAAAGATGTGGAGACCAAAAAGGTATGAAAATAATAGATCTGATGAACAAAAGAGTATGCTATCTATTGAGAGTCAAGAGAAAACAACTGAAGAAACAAAAAGTACACAAATAAAGGTTGAAAAACAAAAAATTAAGCAGATATTAAAAGAGCAAATAGAAATAGATCATAAAGGAGAGTCAGATAGAGAAATGCAAGAGAAATCAAAGAAAGATAAGGATGTATATGTGTCATTTGATCCAAAACTTTTGACTAATGAGAATTAGTTTGATCAAGAGAAAGTTGCAAAATTGCAGTCTCAATTAAAACTTGACAAACAAATTGAGCAAGAAAAGACTAGAGAAGAAACTCAAGAAGATGTAAAATCTGATAAACAAATTAAGAAAGTAGAAAAAAAATTGATTGATGAAATTATTATGCAAATCGAGGGGAATATGAAGGCTACTCCGAAGTCTTCTAAGCCTTTGAAAAAGAATAAGAGAACTAAAAGTTTGACTTTCCAAGATATATTCGCAAAACTTGAATGATGATTGAAGAAAAATCATAATGAAAAATGCATGAGAGTGATCAAGAGCTATAAAATGATAAAGATTGATGATAATACATAATGATAATTGATTATGCATAATGATGATTGATGATAATGCATGATGAAGATTGATGATGATTAATGATGAGAATGATAATAATTGATTATGAATGATAATGATTGATGATTAATGAATGATCAATGATGATTAATGAATGATGATGATTGATAAATGATAATGATGATGATTGATGATGATGATTGTTTATGATGATTAATGATGATGAATGATGTGGATGATGATGAAGATGATTAGTGATTGATGATGATGATGGTTTATGATGATTGAAGATGATGAATGATAATGATTGATGTTGGAAACGGTTGATGATGATGATTTATGATGATTGATGATGATGATTGATGATGATCATTGCTGATGATGATAATTCCGGAGGATACTGATGACACTGAGGTTGATGCTGATAAAGAATGGTAGACCATGAAATTGAAGAGAAGATAGATCAATCAATGATGAAGATGGAATAAAATGATCAGATGAAATGTTTCCAATTTGAAATCTATTTTCTTTCTCATAGAGCGTATACATTGCATTATGTGTGTGTGTGTGTGTGTTAAAGATATATATGAATTTAAGAAAATCATGAAGAATGAAGATAGCAAATATCTATTATGGGTTTGTATGAAGCATGAATGTCTAGGAATTATATGAATGGGATCAATTAGCAGACTAGGGACTTTTGAGAGTGAAATCTTGGGAATGTGATGGCGTGCTTAGACCGAGTGCATGTATATGTTGATTGATTTGAACGCTTAGTGAGTGGGATTCTTTGGATCCTACTATTCATTTCTTACAAGATCTTACCTCCATATGTATCATGATTTATGAGAAACATTCATACTCAAGCCAGCTTACATGTGTGTGCATGTTGTTAGTGCGTTGCGATGGGCTAGTAGGGAGGTGGAACCACTTTGTTCAGGCGATCAAGGCCAAAACCGTAGCTAGTTTCATCGTAGGCCTGACCTATTTGTTGTCATGCGCCTGCATGGATCGGTAGGCGGGTGGAGTCACTCTGGCCAGGTGATCAGAGCCACGAGATGACATCGATTTCATGTAGGGTTGATGTTGTGTATATCGTGTGCTATGTCGGATCGACAGACAGGTGGGGTAAACTTGGCCGGGTGGACAAGTCCATGAGTCCCACCCGATTTAGACATAGGCCGATTTATGAAATAAAAATAAAAAGAATAAATGTTGAGCTGAGATGAAGAGAAAAATAAAAGAGTAAAAAAGAAAAGAGAAAAAGAAAAGAAAAGAGATCTAATGGAGAGTTGGAGAGTAGGAGATAAATAGTTGGAACCAAGGCATATTCTACAAACTGAGTTAGTAGAAACATATGTATATGCTAGTACTTAGAATGAGTTGCTAGACCTGAACCAGTTGAACAAACAGACGATCTAAAAAGCAGACGGTTTATTCATGTAGTTACTTGTCTGATTGCTGAAGCAAAAACGTAGTATGACGTTTGTAAAGCTTGCATCTACTTAATTTTCTAAAATTCATACTAATCTTTATAAAGTTGCATGTACTGCATGAGATCACATTTTGATTTTTGAAAAGAAAAGCATTAAAAAGCAAAAAGTATTTCAAAAGAACCCTGATATGCTTCTGTTAGATCTTGCAGGTTGGCCCATCGAGACGATGTGCAGGTTTAGTGGGGACGAATGTCGGGATGAAATCTCGCAAGGAAGTATGTCTGTTTTTTTCCAAATTTGATTGATTTTATGAGTTTTGTATGAGGTTTTCACTAAGAAAATGGTAAAAATTATATATATTTTGATCGATTTAATTGACTGTGAGATGCAAAACCATGTGATTTTGTAAATAGTCCATGAAACTAAGTCTAGCCCCATAGAAACCGTAGGTTGGAACCTTAGTTTTGTCATTTATCATAAGTCTAGCCCTTGGAATTTTTTAAATTTGTGTATATAGTGTGAAAGCAAACCTTAATTTAAGAAAAATAAAAAGAGAAAAAGAAAAAGACCCAAAAATAGAAAGAAGAAAATAAGAAAAATAAAAAGAGAAAAACCAAAAATAGAAATAAGTGGTATGATTTTCCAAAAATAGTAAATGAACATGCAAGGTGGCTCTGAAAATAGAAAGTTCTCTGAGGAGGTTAGAAGATTCTGGAAGCCCTGGGAGGATGTGGGGAACCTATAAATAGGGGTTCAAGGCTCATTTGTTTTTCCTTGTGGATCTCATTTATGCATCGCCTCCCCAAGTTATTGTGATTTCTCATGATTTGAAGAAGGATTAAATGAAGTGACGAAAAGCTTTGAGGACCGAAGATAAAAAGCTATACACCTCGTGGATCTTCTTGGTGCATCTACTCTCTAGGTATTTGATTTTGCATGGACTATTGAAGTAAAGTGAAGTAAAACTATTGCCGAAGAAGACTTGAAGAGAAGCTTTGATTGAAGACCGAAGACCCAAAGTGAAGAAAAGATCCATCCGCGAAGACTGAAGCCGAAGATCCTGGGTGCCTTTTCCCACTGTAGCGAGAGGTATATTGTATTCGGCCGATCCGCAGTGTAGCGGCGGCATATATTTTGTATTCACCTGTTCCACACTGTAGCGGATTTTTGTATCATGGATCTGCACTGTAGCGGGCATCACTATATTACCGAGATTTGATTGGATAACTTTCGTTACATTTCCATTATATCATTGAGCTTCTTTGCACACCAATCCGGTGCATTTCATGTATTACTATTGTATCTGGAATTTCTCTCACGCTCCCGATACCTACGGTCTCACGCGTATGCACGTTCACTTCCGAGGGGCAGGGGCCTTACGAGGATCGCCACACACCAGAGAGTGAGAGCACGAGGGGCCCAGCGCGCAGACGTCGCTCGTCGGATAGCGGGAAGGACGCACACGAGAGAGGGACCTGATCCAATGCCAGTGCCGGCTTCCTGCCCGACCTCCTTCTTCCCGACACCTGAACCCGACGTGAAGCGAGGCGGTTGCCCGGTGATCCTCGACGCGTCACCCACTCCTTGAGAAGACGGACAGGAACCTCAGCATCGGACAGAGACTCCAGGTACTAGCATTTCAGGTTCTTTGAATTATTGCATTGTTCCACACACTTGAATAGAAAGATTGCTTTTGACTATTTCACTTTGATCATCGAGTTTTTGCATTAGTTTTGATCATACGAGTTTGCACTTTTCGATTGAGGCATAGATTAAGAATCCACTTCTCAGCTTAGATCATAAAAAAAGGAAAATGAAAATGAACAAAATGATTGAGGAACAGTTTAGGAGATATGAGGAACGAATTAAGAAAATAGAATTTAACACGAATGAATCTATAAAATAAAAGTTTGGTATTGTTATAACCCTAATGCAAACTATAAATGCAATATCTGACACTATTCAGCTAGTGGGCATAAGTATTAAAGACCTAAAAAACGAAATGGATTCTGACATTTCTGAATTGAGAAATAAGGTTAACATGTTGACAAACCAAGTTAATGACCTACAAGTATTGAAATGTGATAATGAGCATGAGGTAAAAGTCCAAAGCATATCTGCACCAAAAGAGTCATTAGGTGTTAGAAGAACCATGCCTAGAGCGATACCTAGGAAATCAAGTTGGGCTGAGAATAGACCTATACGTTGCTTTTGGTGCGATCAGTTTGGACATATATTTTGGGATTGCATAGCGTATGAGAGTACATGCAGACATAGACTTGTGAGTGAGCATGAAGGAAAAAATTATAAATATCAAGAGGAGATACCTTTGCATTTGAATGTAGGAAAAGGTGGGATGAAGGAATATTTTGAGGAGACTAAAACGAGATCAATGTCAATTCAAAAGATGTGGAGACCAAAAAGATATGAAAATAATAGATCTGATGAACAAAAGAGTATGATATCTATTGAGAGTCAAGAGAAAACAACTGAAGAAACAAAAAGTACACAGATAAAGGTTGAAAAACAAAAAATTAAGCAGATATTAAAAGAACAAATAGAAATAGATCATAAAGAGAGTCAGATAGAGAAATGCTAGAGAAATCAAAGAAAGATAAGGATATATATGTGTCATTTGATCCAAAACTTTTGACTAATAAGAATTTGTTTGATCAAGAGAAAGATGTGAAATTGTAGTCTCAATTAAACCTTGACAAACAAATTGAGCAAGAAAAGAGTAGAGAAGAAACTCAAGAAGATGTAAAATCTGATAAACGAATTAAGAAAGTAGAAAAACAATTGATTGATGAAATTATTATGCAAATCGAGAGGAATATGAAGGCTACTCCGAAGTCTTCTGAGTCTTTGAAAAAGAATAAGAGAACTAAAAATTTGACTTTCCAAGATATATTCGCAAAACTTGAATGATGATTAAAGAAAAATCATAATGAAAAATGCATGAGAGTGATCAAGAGCTATTGAATGATAAAGATTGATGATAATACATAATGATAATTGATTATGCATAATGATGATTGATGATAATGCATGATGAAGATTGATGATGATTAATGATGAGAATGATAATAATTGATGATGAATGATAATGATTGATGATTAATGAATGATCAATGATGATTAATGAATGATGATGATTGATAAATGATAATGATGATGATTGATGATGATAATTATTTATGATGATTAATGATGATGAATGATGAAGATGATTATTGATTGATGATGATGATGGTTTATGATGATTGAAGATGATGAATGATAATGATTGATGTTGGAAATGGTTGATGATGATAATTTATGATGATTGATGATGATGATTGATGATGATGATTAATGATGATCATTGCTGATGATGATAATTCTGGAGGATACTGATGACACTAAGGCTGATGCTGATAAAGAATGATAGACCATGAAATTGAAGAGAAGATGGATCAATCAATGATGAAGATGGACTAAAATGATCAGGTGAAATGTTTCCAATTTGAAATCTATTTTCTTTTGATAGAGCATATGCATTACATTATATGTGTGTGTGTGTTAAAGATATGTATGAATTTAAGAAAATCATAAAGAATGAAGATAGCAAATATATGTTATGGGTCTGTATGAAGCATGAACGTCTAGGAATTATATGAATGGGATCAGTTAGAAGACTAAAGACTTTTGAGAGTGATATCTTGGGAATGTGATGGCGTGCTTAGACGGAGTGCATGTATATATTGATTGATTTGAACGCTTAGTGAGTGGGATTCTTTGGATCCTACTATTCATTTCTTACGAGATCTTACCTCCATATGTATCATGATTTATGAGAAACATTCATACTCAAGCCAGCTTATATGTGTGTGCATGTTGTTAGTGCGCTGCGATGGGCTAGTAGGCAGATGGAACCACCTTGGTCGGGCGATCAAGGCCACGAACCGTAGCTAGTTTCGTCGTAGGTCTGACCTATTTGTTATCATGCACCTGCATGGGTCGATAGGCGGGTGGAGTCACTCTAGTCGGGTGGTCAGAGCCACGAGCTGACATCGATTTCATGTAGGGTTGATGTTGTGTATATTGTGCGCTATGTCAAGTCGACAGACAGGTAGGGTAAACTTGGCCGGGTGGACAAGTCCATGAGTCGCACCCGATTTCGACATAGGCCGATTGTGAAATAAAAATAAAAAGAATAAATGTTGAGCAGAGATGAAGAGAAAAATAAAAGAGTACAAAAGGAAAGAGAAAAAGAAAAGAAAAGAGATCTAATGAAGAGTTGGGCAGTAGGAGATAAATAGTTGGAACCAACGCATATTCTACAAACTAAGTTAGTAGAAACATATGTATATGCTAGTACTTAGAATGAGTTGCTAGACCTGAACGAGTTGAACAAACAGACGATCTAGAAAGCGGATGGTTTATTCATGTAATTACTTGTCTGATTGCTGTAGCAAAAACATAGTATGAGCTTTGTAAAGCTTGCATCTACTTAATTTTCTAAAATTCATACTAATCTTTATAAAGTTGCATGTACTGCATGAGATCACGTTTTGATTTTTGAAAAGAAAAGCATTAAAAAGCAAAAAGTGTTTCAAAAGAATCCTGATGTGCTTCTGTTAGATCTTGCAGGTTGGCCCATCAGGACGATGTGCAAGTTTAGTGGGGGCAAATGGCGGAATGAAATCTCGCAAGGAAGTGTGTATGTTCTTTTTTCAAAGTTGATTGATTTTATGAGTTTTATGTGATGTTTTCACTGAGAAAATGGTAAAAATTATACATATTTTGATCGATTTAATTGACTGTGAGATGCAAAACCATGTGATTTTGTAAATAATCCATGAAACTAAGTCCAGCCCCATAGAAATCGTAGGTTGGAACCTTAGTTTTATCATTTACCATAAGTCTAGCCCTTGTAATTTATTTAATTTATGTACAAAGTGTGAAAGCAAACCTTAATTTAAGAAAAATAAAAAGAGAAAAAGAAAAAGACCCAAAAATAGAAAGAAGAAAATAAGAAAAATAAAAAGACAAAAACTAAAAATAGAAATAAGTACTATGATTTTCCAACAATAGTAAATGAACATGCAAGATGGCTCTGAAAATAGAAAGTTCTCTGAGGAGGTTAGAAGATTCTAGAAGCCCTGGGAGGGTGTGGAAAACCTAGAAATAGAGGTTGAAGGATCATTTGTTTTTCCCTATGGATCTCATTTGTGTATGACAACAAATAGGTCAGGCCTACGACGAAACTAGCTATGGCTGGTGGCCTTGATCGCCCGACCAAGGTAGTTCCACCCGGCTACTAGCCAATCGTAGCACACTAACAACATGCACACACATATAAGCTGGCTTGAGCATGAAGTTTTTTCATAAATCATGATCCATATGGAGGTAAGATCTTGCAGGAAGCAAATACTAGGACTCAAAGAATCCCACTCACTAGGCGTTCAAATCAAATAGCATCTACATGCACTCAGTCTAAGCATGCCATCACATTCCTAAGCTTTCACTCCCAAAATTCTTTAGTCTGCTAACTGACTCCATTCATATAAGTCCTAGTCGTTCATGCGTCATGCAAACTCATAATAGATATTTGCTATCTTCATTCTACGTGATTTTCTTAAATTCATACATATCTTTATCATACACTCAAATGCAATGCATATGCTCTAATAGAAAGAAAATAGTTTTTCAAATCAGAAACATATCACCTGATCATTTTAGTCATTCTAATCATTGATTGATCCAACTTCTCTTCAAGTTCATGATCTATCATTCTTCATTAGCATCAGCCTCAGTGTCATCAGCTTCCTCCAGAATTATCATCATCAATCATCATCACCAATGATCATAAACCATCATCATCAATCATTTTAAACATCAATCATTATCTTTCATCATCATTCATCATTAATGATCAATTACCAATCATCATTCAACATTCAATCATCATCATCTTCTCATCAATCATTATCATTCATTAATTATAAATCATGATCAACATCAATCATTATGAATCACTTATCAATCATGGTCAACTATCATCATCATCATCATTCATCAACTTTCAATAGCTCTTGATCAATCTCATGCTTTTTCATTATGATTCTTCTTCAATCATCATTCAAGATTTGTAAATATATCTTGAAAAGTTAGATTTCTAGCTCTCTTATTTTTCTTCGAACTCTTAGAAGTATTTGAAGTCGTCTTTACACTCCCCTCAATTTGCTTAATAATATCATCAATCAATTGTTTATTTGCTTCATTAACTCGCTTTTCAGATTCTATATCTTCGTGAGTTTCTTCTTTACTCTTTTTTTGTTCAATCTCTTTATCAAAGCTCAATTGGAATTGTAACTTTGCAACTTTGTTTTGATCAAATAGATTATCATTAGTTAAATTTTCAAGATCAAATGACACATATATATCCTGATCTTTCTTTGACTTCTCTTTAGTTTCTCTATCACATTCTCTTTTATTGATTTCCATTTGTTCTCTTAATATCTGCTCAATGTTTTGTTTTTCAACCTTGATTTTTCTACCTTTGGTTTCTGCAACAGGTTTCTCTTGACTCTCAATGGATATCTTTCTTGTTGGTTCATCAGATTTACTGTTCTCAAGCTGTCTTTTTGGTTTCCACACCCTTTGAACTGATTTCGATATAGTTTTTGTCTCTTCAAAATATTCTTTCATCCCACCTTTTCCTACATTTAAAGGCAAAGGTGATCTATCTTGGTATCTACAAATCTTATTTTCATGTTCACTTATTAGTTTATGTTTGCATGCACTTTCATATGCCAGACAATCCCAGAACATATGTCCAAACTGATCGCATCAAAAGCAACGTATATGTCTCTTCTTAGCTAAACTTGATCTTCTAGGTATCACTCTAGGCATGGTTCTTCTAAGACCTAATGACTCTTTTTGTGCAGATATTCCTTGGACCTTTACCACATGTTCATGGTCACACTTCAATGTTTGTAGGTCATTAACTTGGTTAGTCAACAAGTCAACCTTATTTTTCATAACAGAAATCTCAGAATCCATTTCATTTTTAATGTCTTTAATACTTATGCCCATTAGCTGGATAGTGTCAAATATTGCATTTATTGTTTGCATTAGGGTCATCACAATACTAAATTTTGACTTTATAGATTCACTCGCATTAATTTCCATTTCCCTAAATCGCTCTTCATATTTCCTAAACTGTTCCTCAATCATTTTGTTCATTTTAGTATTCCTCTTCTTATTATCTGAGCTGAGAAGTAGATTCTTAATCTATGTGTCAATGGAAAAGTGCACACCCGTATGCTCAAAACTAATGCAAAAAGTGGATGATCAAAGTCAAACAGTCAAAAGCAATCTTTCTATTCAAGTGTGTGGAGCAATGCAATTATTCAAAGAACTTGAAATGCTCGTACCTGGAGTATCTGATCTAACGCCGAGGTTCCCGTCTGTCTTCTCAAGGAATACGTGACACGTCCAGGATCATCGGGCAACCGCCTCACTTCACGTCAGGTTCAATGTGTCGGAAAGAAGGAGGTCGAGCAACGTCTGTGCATTGGGCGTCTCGCCTAAACTCTCTGGAGTGTGGCGATCCTTGTAGGACCCCTACCCTCTCGGAATAGAACAATGCGCGTACGCGTAAGACCGTAGGCGTCGGAAGAGAGACAAATCAGATACAGCGCTAGAATACGGAATGCGCCAGATTGGTGTGCAAACAAGCTCAATGATATAATGGAAATGTAACCGAAGTCGTCCAATCAAATCTCGGTAATACAGTGATGTTCGCTACAGTGCGGGTCTGTGATACAAAAATCCACTACAGTGCAGAACAGGTGAATACAAATATATGTCGTTGCTACAGTGCGGATCGGTCGAATACAGTATGCCTCTCGCTACAGTGCAAAAAGACGCCCAGGATCTTCCGCTTCAGTCTTCGCGGATGGATCTTTTCTTCACTTTGGGTCTTCGGTCTTCAGTCAAAGCTTCTCTTCAAGTCTTCTTCGGCAATAGTTTTACTTCACTTTACTTCAATAGTCCATGCAAAATCAAATACCTCGAGAATAGATGCACCAAGAAGATCCACGAGATATAATTCTTCACTTCAATCTTCGAACTCTTCAACTTTAGTACTTCATATAATCCTCCAATATCATCAACCGCTCGAACCTGGAGGAGAGATCCACAAAGAAGTCCGACAGAGGGGATTTAAAACATGTTAGTACTTCGGCAAAAATAATCATTCATAGAAAAAAATATTTTCTATCTTTCTTGCACTTTTTAATTTCCATATTTTCATTTCCTTTATTTACCAACTGAATATGTTCCTTTCATAAATACACTACACCCTACGCCATATCCATGGCATAAGAAGACCAACGCCTTGTTTTTATTTTTTTTTTTTTTTTTTTTGAGGGTACAAGGAAATTGGAAAGCATACTGAAATTGAAATACACACTCACACACCCAACCTCTTAAGGTAGAGGCATCCTTCATGATTGACTCATGGATATGTCCGGCCAGGACTTGAACTCAGGACATCCCCCTGCAGCTTCAAGGCGTCAGCCACTAGGCTACGCGGCCACGGACGACGCCTTGTTTTTATTGCTTGCAGGTAGCCATTTTTTAAGCGAAGAGTCTGATACCTCTGGGATTAGATTTAAAACACTACACAACAAGTACGATAAGTAAATCTTGAAGGGCTTAACACGGTAAACCTTGTGTTGAAACAACAACGTGAGAACTCTAACATCACAACATCTGAAATCTATTTGATTTACTTCCTCGTGATAACGGACGTCATTTTGAATCGTCATATATATTCTCACTCATGAACAGCGGCAAAAATCCTATCGCCTCGTGATGTTTACTCATCGGTGCCTCGGATCAAATCAACTCATTCATACGTCTTTGCCATGTCCCTTGGCATACTTGTCACGAAGTCATCGGTCTCGCCGTTAATCTCTCTCTGTCTCTCTCTTTGTCTCTCTCTCTTCTTTCTCTCCCTTTCTCTCTCACCATCCTCTCCACCTCGCGCACCGCTATTCTCTCTCTTTCTCTCTCTCTCGTGCCTCCGAACTTCTTTGCGTGCGCTGATTATCTCTGTTATCCCCAGATTCTCTCTCTCTCTAGGCATTCTGGAGCTCCTCACAACTCTTGCAAACAGCCGCCACAGCCACCGACAGCGCAACTTTCTCTTCCCTTCTGACGTCGACGCTGTGGACGTGTCTTTCTCTACGGACAACAATCACGTGCCTCTCTCTCATCAGCGCCGCCATCTGCGCGTGATTTCCAGCCCGAATCTGTCGTGCCCTAAAGAATGCGTCCATTGATTCTCTGATGCACAACAGTCAACAGCGCCGCCATTCTCTTCTAGGTGCACCGACACCGACTAGTTATACTATGGAGATCTCTCTCTCCCGCCTCCGAAATCTGCTGCGTAGTGCTAATTGCTAATTGTCGCTCTCTCTCTGCGACGCTGCGTATCCACATTTTCGTCAACAGATTCTCTCTTAGCAGTGCCGCCAACCACCACAAATCTCACCTCTCCACGCGGACAGAACCACCGCCATCACTCTGCCTCATATCCTATCCTCTGCCCGCTCGTCTATCTGCACGCAGCACGCCGTCAACGTCTCTCTCTATGGCTGACAGGAGAACCACGTGATACTCTCTCTCTACGTATCTCGGCTGTGTCATCATCTCGATCTCTCTCCTCCACTCTCTGACACGCAGCGCGACAGAGCTCCAGATTCTCTGCAGCAATCAAGGCAGAGAGGCTCTGGCTCTCTACTCTGTGACGTCCGAGGGTCCGAAAACCACTGCACACAGTACCGTCTCTCTCCCCTTCTGTTTACGCGTTGGCGTCCAGCTGACAAGAGTCTCTCCCGACCAAACTCTCCTACTGACCTCATTTTTGCGTGAAGTTCGCTCTCGCTGGAGTCTGCATGTGTCACCAAGCAAATCTCTCCCGACATCTCTCTCTGTCACGAATTCGCTGTCGCCGACATATCTCTCTCTTTTGAATCCTTTGCTTATTTCTTAAACATATTTCTCTCAAGCTACAACCTTTGTAATGGATATTGGCTAATTAATCTAATGCATAATGCAAGGAAACTTTCAACTCTCACGCTATATGCTAATTGTCGCTCTCTCTCTGCGACGCTGCGTATCCACATTTTCGTCAACAGATTCTCTCTTAGCAGTGCCGCCAACCACCACAAATCTCACCTCTCCACGCGGACAGAACCACCGCCATCACTCTGCCTCATATCCTATCCTCTGCCCGCTCGTCTATCTGCACGCAGCACGCCGTCAACGTCTCTCTCTATGGCTGACAGGAGAACCACGTGATACTCTCTCTCTACGTATCTCGGCTGTGTCATCATCTCGATCTCTCTCCTCCACTCTCTGACACGCAGCGCGACAGAGCTCCAGATTCTCTGCAGCAATCAAGGCAGAGAGGCTCTGGCTCTCTACTCTGTGACGTCCGAGGGTCCGAAAACCACTGCACACAGTACCGTCTCTCTCTCCTTCTGTTTACGCGTTGGCGTCCAGCTGACAAGAGTCTCTCCCGACCAAACTCTCCTACTGACCTCATTTTTGCGTGAAGTTCGCTCTCGCTGGAGTCTGCATGTGTCACCAAGCAAATCTCTCCCGACATCTCTCTCTGTCACGAATTCGCTGTCGCCGACATATCTCTCTCTTTTGAATCCTTTGCTTATTTCTTAAACATATTTCTCTCAAGCTACAACCTTTGTAATGGATATTGGCTAATTAATCTAATGCATAATGCAAGGAAACTTTCAACTCTCACGCTATATGCATTTTGCCGACTTCCTTTCCTAATCCAAGAAGGTCAAGAAAACACGGAGATGAAGGATGGACCGAACCCAGCTGACCTGCCAAACGGCCTTCTTCGCTAGAGAGGGTCACAGGAAGGGATGGACTTGGTGGAGTTTCCACCTCTCTCTCTAAGTGCTCTACCAAAAGTATGGGTAAAATATAAGATGAATGAAGAGTAATAGATAATGAGCATACCTGGAGGAGAGATCCACAAAGAAGTCCGACAGGAAAAACAAATGATGTCTGAACACCTATTTATAAGTTTCCCTCTCTCTAGGACTTCTCTAGAATCTTCTAACCTCCTTATCTAACTTTCTATTTCCAGAAACATCTTGCATGTTCATCTGCTATTTTGGGAAATCTCATCTCTTATTTCTATTTCTGATTTTTCTCTTTTTACTTTTCTAATTTTCTTCTTTCTATTTTTGAATCTTTTTCTTTTTGTTTTTTTATTTTTCTTAAATTAAGGTTTGGTTTTCAGTTTATACACAAATTAAATAAATTCCAAGGGCTAGACTTAAGGTAAATGACAAAACTAAGGTTCCAACCTAGGGTTTCCATGGGGCTAGACTTAGTTTCATGGACTATTTACAAAAATCACATGGTTCTGTATCTCACAGTCAGTTAAATCGGCCAAAACATGTACAATTTTTACCACTTTCTCAGTGAAAACACCACACAAAACTCATAAAATCAATCAACTTTGAAAAAAAATCAGACACACTTCCCTACGGGATTTCATCCCGACACCGTCACAGATGCAAAGGAAGCACATAGGGCTAGAGAGGAGCTAATAAGTGGTATTCAAGC
>CM035430.1:91007318-91014818 GCA_020310875.1 Ceratopteris richardii
AGATGCTCCTCCTATCATCCTTGGAGCCAGGCCAATCTGCATCAAAATACATCTTTATGTCCAAGTCAAAAGTGAAGGGGTAAAACAACCCTTCATTTATGGTACCCTTTAGATACTGTAGTACCCTCTTAGCAGCGTCCATGTGAGGCTTTCTTGGTACATGCATAAATTGACTTGATGTACTTACTCCATAAGTAATGTCTACTCTTGTTAGAGTTGCATAGTTGAGACTCCCAACAAGTCTTTGGTAACCTGTAACATCCTCAAGAAGTTCTCCTTCATGAGAACTAAGCTTATGATTGAGTTCCATGTGTGTACCTACAATTTTGGTGTTCTCCATCTTGAATTTTACCAACATATCATGAATATACTTTCTTTGAGTAATAAACACTCTAGAATCTATATACACAAGTTCTAGCCCAAGAAAGTATGTTAACAAACCAAGATCATTGATTTTAAATTCTTAGTTGAACTTTAACCTACTTGATGCCATTAGCATCATTACCTGTAATGATGATGTCATCCACATATACACATAAATAGATAACTTCTAAGTTGGTCTTCTTTATGAATAAAGAAGAATTTGCTTTGCTAGCCACAAAAATTTTCTCCTACTAATAAGTAACAAGCCTATGGTTCCAAGCTCTAGGAGCTTACTTTAGGCCATAAAGTGCCTTCCTTAGCTTGCATACAAACCCTGGTTTATCCTTATCTTCATACCCTAGTGGTTGAGCCATGTACACTTCTTCTGAGATCCATCCATTTAGGAATGCATTCTTAACATCTAACTGATATACTTTCCAATTCTTGGAAGCACCAATACTTGCCAAAACCATAATTATTGACATCTTAGCCACAGGTGAAAAAGTTTCTTCATAATACACTCTATGGGTTTGAGCAAACAATTTTTCCACTAATGTTGCCTTGTACCTATTTATAGAACCATCTGAATTTTTCTTGATTTTATATATCCAGCTAGATCCTATTACCTTCATACTTGGCTTCTTGGGATCCAACTCCCAATTATTGTTCTCCTGAAGTGCTTCAACTTCTTCTTGCATGGCTTATCTACATTCTTCCTTCTTATTGGCCTCTTCAAATGAAGAAGGTTCTTCTATCATAGAGACTTTAGTGCTATACACAGAATGCTTGGTGACTAATGATGTGTCATAGCCATACCTTATGGGCTTTTTACTCTCCCTTTGAGATCTCGTGAGTGATTTATTGGAGGACTCTAGAATGTCTTCCAATTGTTTGAACTTATTCTTGCCTCTTGACTTCCAAGCCTTGAAGTCAATCTGCTCTTCATCCTCTGAATTGATATCTTATGGTAATTGTTGATCTTCTTGATTGAGAGCATGGAAAGTCGTTTTCCAAATCATAAGTAACTTGATCTTCCTACAATCATCTTCAAACCATGAATTATTTTCATCAAACTCTACATCCCCACTAACTATAAATCCTTTGTTAGTGGGATTATATAGCCTATAGCCCTTCTGGTTTTGTTCATAGCCAATAAATATATACTTTTCAGCTTTAGGGTCAAGCTTCCCTCTAATTTGTGAGGGTATATGTGCATAAGCTATGCACCCAAAGATTTTGTAATGGTCCAATGAGGGTCTCTTGCCATTCCATGCTTCATAGGGTGTCATTCCATCCAAGGATTTGGATGGGATCCTATTAAACAAGTATGTAGCTATGGAAACAGCCTCTGCCCATAGGTAATTGGGTAGTTTCTTCTCATTCAACATTGATCTTGCAACTTCTACTATCAACTTGTTCCTTCTCTCTACCACTCCATTTAGTTCAGGAGTATATGTTGTTGTGACTTCTCTTTTTCTACCTTTTGTCCTATAAGAATGAATCAAATTCATGTGAGAAATACTCACCACCTCCATTAGATATGGTCCTCTTCAAGCTTCTACCAGTTTGGTTCTCAACTAATGCCAAATACTTTTTGAAACATGTAAATACTTCATCCTTATGCTTCATGAAGTAAAGAATTGTCCATCTACTGTAATCATCTATAAACAAAACATAGTACCTTGAACTTGAGATTGATGGATCTTTGCTAAGACCCCACACATAAGTGTTTACAAGCTCCAAGTAGTCTTTATACATGTACCCCTTTCTGTTGAATGGTTTCCTATGATCTTTTCCAAATTGGCATGCTCCACACTTGTATATCATTTGTTGCTTGGACACATTTGGAATCCCAAGCACACTCTGATCCCTATATATTTGCTTGAATGTTCTTTCTCCTATGTGACCTAGCCTTTTGTGCCATATATCTAGTTCAGATAGAGTTTGATCTTTCTAATTGAAGAGTGCTATGTTTTTGGTGTCTTCAATCTCAAATGTAAAGAGTCTACCAGATTTCTCACCTTTTGTAATCCTCTTGAAGCCTTGTTGAGGGTCTTCCACATATGCTCCATGCCTTGTGAATCTAACCTGTAAGCCTTTCTCAACAATTTGTCAAACATTGATTAGGTTTTTTGTTATGGTTGGTACATATAAAACCTTACTTAAGAGGTTCATATTACCATCAGAAGCTTTGACATTTCCAATTTTCGTGACAGAGTGTATCACATGTGTGTACTTCATGCTTCCCTTTGGGTTCTTCAAGATCAGATAGCAATGCTACATTTCCAGCCACATGATTGAAACAACCATAATCAATATAGAAAAGATGCTCATCATCTTTACCTTGTTTGGATGTCATGTTCATGATGAGTAGAGAATCCTCTTGGTCTTCTGTGTAGTTGTTATAATCTCTTCTACCTCTGAAACCTTCTTGATAATTGTTGTTGGTGTAGCCTTGGTTGTAGTTGTAATTATAATTGCTTCCTCCATTGTTGTATCTACATTTGGATTGTCCATAGCTCCCTCTATAGAAGCCTCTTCGCCTTTGATTCCTTGTGTTCTTGAAGCATTCTTCTATGGTGTGGTTGGTAAGGCCACAGATGTTGCAAGCTGGAGTATTGTAGGATCTCCCCCTGCCTTGCTTTCCTCCTCTGCCCCTTCCTCTAGTACTTGTACCTCTACCTGTGTAGTTAACTTGAGAGGTACTAGCCTCTTCTTCATTATTTTTTCTTTTACCTTTATCCTTACTTTTATTCTTATCTGTATAAAGGGCAAAAGATTGGTTACCTCTAGAGTTTTCACCATCCTGGTTGAGCTTTGTCGCATGGGTGAAGAGTTGCCCCATCAAGGTGTTGAGGTCAGGTATCTACATATCCATATAAAGGTCCATTGTTGTGGTGAAGGAATCCCACTTATCATCAGCCTTGATACCATTGATGATCTTCCTTACTATGTGTTCTTCTTCTATCTCCTCTCTAATGCTTGCAAGCTATTCAGCCACATCCTTCATCTTGGTTACATAATCAGCTACACTTTGCTTTGATTGCTTTTTTAAGGTTGTAAACTCCATCCATAGCTGGTTCTTCCTAGCTCTTGTATTTGATGAGAAATATGATGAGAGTACTTTCCAAGTTTCTTGGGAGGTCTTGCAATTCCTAATGTATGCCAATAAGAAATCAGATATTGATTGTAGTAGATAAGACTTGGCAAGAGCATCCTTTGCACACCATATGGTCAAGCTTTCTTGTTCTTTCCTTGTGGGTTTATGTTTGCTCCTGAATGTTGGCATCTCTTCATCTCTTGAGATGTATCCATATAGACTTCTCCATTGAAGGTAGGCTTGCATCCTCAGTGACCATGCTAGGTAGTTTTTTCTATCCAATTGATCAATGAATGATGGAAATCTATCTCCCATCTTGCTTGTTGTTGCTCTGATACCACTGTTGCAGGAGATGGTGGATAGTCTTCAGAGATGAAGTAGTCTTGCTTAAACCTGCTTCATAATAGCCAAGAACAAGTGTTGAAGAGTGTAGTGGGCCTCTTTAACTTGCTAATGATCATAAATAATCATGTATGACATGATCCACTAATCAATGGATCAAAACAGATAGGTAGGAAATTGATCCAAGGTCATAGACTTGTTATTTTAGTCTCTACACTTGTTCAATATAATGAACAATGCTTTGAGCATAGTATCAATTAGCCTAATTCCTTTTCGTGGTGTTTAATTAACTTAGATAGATACCAATCATGAGTGATTTCAATAAAATTGATGAACTACATGTTGAGTATGATATTTAGCAAATCATAGGAGTGCCTCAACATTTTTTGGGGTGCATCAATCAACAGACCAAAGATTAATGAAGTGAATATATCCCACTATTCAAAGAAGCAATGATAATGAAATTTTGTAGCTATAAAGTAGACAGTATATTGAATCTATGATGATTTAAATCAAGACAAATGATCAACCATACACTGAGTACAAGCTCTAAGAAGATCACTGTATTGTTGTAGTCATGGCAGAGAAGTGATGCAATGAAAATGTATGTATTACATCATATACAAATACAATGTCATTGGCAATAAATCTATTGCACAATGTGAGAAAAGTGATTGAGCTATGGAGTGAGCTCTCAAATCAGAGTGTATTCCTCTCAATTGATCTCCTTGTTGAGGCTCTTTCATGCATGCCTTTTTTATCTACATTTATAGTTGAGTTTAGAGCCAATCTTTTGAATTCAAATTCAAAAGTCCACCTCAAAGTAAATCCTAAACTATAGAATATATTTCTCATCAATCAACTACCAAATGGATCGAGATTTGATGCTTCCTAACCCTTCGTGGAAGTAAGATTCTTTTACAAAAGTAAATGTAGTTGATTTTACAAGGGATTGATCATATAAGGTTCCATGCAAAATATGTTAATCATCCAAGTATGTGGGCTTGAGTTCTCTTGCACCAACAATTTTTTGACAAAGATCAAACATTTGAAGGAGTAGTTGATTTCTGCTCATGAACTCGTGCTTAAAAGATCACTTGTGCAGGCTATTTTGAATTATCTTCCAGATTTAGATCAAAGTTTTGCTTCTGCTCTTCGATTGATGATGAAAGTAAATCCAAATGCCTTAACATTTGAGGAGTTAGTCTCTGTTCTATTGTAGAAAGATAAATCTAGGCAAAGCAGGTCCATTATGTGTGTTGCAGATCAAGCTTTCCTAGCTAGTCAGAACGGCAAAGGTAAATGGAGCTCATCTACTAGTAAGCAGAAATCTGCTAATTCTCCACAATCAAAGAAGGATGATAAAGACAAGAAGAAAATAGAAAAGTAGAAATTGTTTTGCAAATATTGTAAAGGAAATGAGCATGTGATAAAGATTTGTTCAAAACTATTTGCAAAAGAGGCAAATAAAAAAGAGGTTGGAATGGTTGTTGTAGAGGCCTCTACAACCAAATGAGAGTCTACAAATCTTGTGTAGAATGAAGAATGGATACTTACTCCTGTTTGTAGTTATGAACCATCTTCTCATGAACAATGTATGTCTACAATAGACTCAGATGTTTGGTACTTTGATAGTTCGGCAACCAAACATATTACCTTGCAGTGAAGTTTCTTCACTTCACTTGAGCCTACCCCTACACGGAATACTATGACATGCACCAATAACTCCTCTCATCCTATAATGGGAGATGGTAAGATCATTTTGAATACTACTGATGGTAGTTCTTTTACATTGTTGGATGCATTGTTTGTGCCAGGCATCAAAAAAAATATGTTATCAATTTCAACATTCGCCAAGATTGGCTTGGTTGTGAATTTGTTAATGACAGATGTACGCTTCATGATATGTCAAATGGCAACATCATTATTGCTTCTAGAAGTTTATGTTTTGGGTTGTATAAGCTCATGGATTATGCGAAATTTCTTAATGATTCAGCATGTGCAATTCAAGGTTTTTAGGTTATGTCACAGGCAAAGCTTTGGCATGCATGCTTTGGTCATCTGAATTTTGCTAGTTTGCTACACATGTAGAAATCTGAATCGGTGTCCTCTCTACCCAAAGTTGAGGCACCTGGTAAAGATTTCTTTGAAGGCTATATTTTCGGCAAAATGCACCATTCTTCCCTCCCAAAAAATGGTTCAGTAGGAGCTAGTTAGAAATTGGAGTTCTTCATAGTGATGTTTGTGGTCCTATGCAAACACCTTGGGAACTACCTTTACTTTGTGACTTTCATATGATTTTTCTAGGTATGCATGTGTATATCCATTGAAAGAAAAGGATGAACTGTTTATGTGCTTCAAACAGTTTCTAGTTTTGGTTGAAAACCTCTCAGCATGTAAAATGGACACCCTCCATTGTGATGGGGGGGGATATATGTCTTCTGACTTTAATGCATTTCTGGCTAATTGTGGGATAAAACATCATTGTACATTTCCATATACATCTCAATGGAGTTGTTGAAAGGAAGAACAGGTCACTCATGGAGATGGAGAGGTGTATGGTCAAGATTCAGGCTTTACCACATAGTTTTTGGTTTGAGGTTGTTATGTGTGCAGCATATGTACTTAGCATGGATCCCACTAAAGCATTTCAGTCTGTCACTCCATATGAGGCTTGGCATAATTGCAAGCCATTTGTTGCTCATCTACGTGTCTTTGGTTGTTTAGCATATGCATTAGTCCTTGAACACTGACAATGTAGGAAATTGGATGATAAAGTAGTGAAATGTATTTATGCTGGGTACAGTTTTGAAAACAAAGGCTATCGTCTATATCATCCACAGACTAAATGCATTTTGGTTAGCCATGAAAACAATCAGATGAAACTTTGCTGCCTCTTTTTACAGGTGGAAAGTCAATGTTGGTCCAAATGAGACAATTTATCAGCCATTGCAAGTTCCACATGATGATGCAAATCATTCCATTTCTAATGCAGATTTACATGATGCAAACAAGGCAAAAACTATGCCTAAATGGCTAGTGAAAACTTTGCAAGATAGCAAATTAAATGCACCTCTATCATATCCTACTCATTCAGTCTCTCATAGTGCTTCTTTTGCATCAGATTGCTATGTTATGGCTGCCTCTGGTGTTTGTGAGGAGAATGAGCCTATTTTGTTTGATGAAGAACAAAATTCAAAAAAATTGGATGGCTATTATGCAATCAGAGTATGATGCTATTATGAAGAACAGTGCCAAATCTTTATGCAACTTGTCTCTTGGCAAGAAGGCCATTAGCACTAAGTGGGTATACAAGTTAAAACATAAGCCTAATGGAATAGTTGATAGATATAAGGCTAGGCTTGTTGCAAAAGGTTATGCTCAGGAAAAAAGCATTGATTTTGATGAGACCTTTGCTCCTACATGCCGAATGAGTACTGTTCATAGCATCTATGCACTTGCAACTCATCATGAATGGAATATGCATCACTTGGACATCAAAATTGCATTTTTGAGTGGTGACTTACATGAAGAAGTGTATGTTTTTCAGCCTCATGGTTTTGTGCAAAAAGAGCATGAAAACAAAGTGTACAGGTTGAAAAAGGCATTATATGGTTTGACGTAAGCACCACGTGCTTGTTATGAAAAGATATATGTCTACTTGATTGCACATGGTTTTGAGAAAAGTCCAACAG